>JAVQJD010004819.1:0-26834 GCA_036023655.1 Nannoperca australis
TGTTTTTTTATAATCCCTTTTGCCATCCGGTGCCCAAAAAGCTCAATTGTGGGGGGGGGTAACCGAACCGCCACCCCCCCCCCCCCCCCCCCCCCAATTTTCTCTTTCACTCGCATTCGCTCTCAGAGACAAGGCTAGACGAGGCATCTAGGTCAACCTCCAGCTATTAAACCGTGTCCCTGTTGAGACAGCGGGACAAATGGGTCCTACTTCAACTCTCGCACAAAGGCCCTCACATCCATCAGAGACCTCAGCCCCACTTGCATCCTAATGAAGCGAGAGTGGAGGGAGATCCACTCTCCCTCTTAGTTTGTATGCTCGCTGACCAGGAAACACAACAGGTTACACAGTTATAAAATGGGATCCTAGTTGTGATGGGAAGACATTTTAATCAGGGCTACTCTATTTTTGTGGGGTGTGAGCCTGTTAGCAAACATGCCCCACACACACACACACACACACACACACACACACCAGCCAAATCAAATGAAGTTTCCAGGAATTTGCATTTCATAATAGGGATGTCCCTCCTCCTCTGGTACTGATTGATTGCAAGTGGTCTCCCCAAATGAAAGCCTGAATTATTCAAGCACAATATGGCCGGTCGGACTGTATTCATTTCCTGTTCAATCAGACAGTTTGATGGCTATTTAGGAACCACTGAATATATCAGTAAAGAGTAATGAGAAACTATCTTTGAGAAGTATCCCACTAAAAATAGACAGCTATCTTGAAGGGAAGAGGGCGACATCAGGCTTACGATATTTCATCGCTTGTGTATTTAAAATGTATGTTCTTGAATTTAAAGAGACGATGCGTCTTCAGCCACTCTAGCTTCTCCGTTAGTGGTGCTTAAAGCTAAATGCTAAAGTGCTCACAATGACAATGCTAATGTGCCGATGTGTACTTCAGTAGTTTTTTAGCTACTTTATACGTTTTACTACATTTATTTTCAAGCTTAAGTTACTAAGTACTTTGCAAATTCAGACTGTGAATACAAAATATAATCCACAAATAAATCATCATTTATTTTTATGAATTATAATACAACAATGTAATATATTGTTCTGAAATGGTCCATTCTGCATAAGGAGGATTTCTACACTGTGGTATTTGTACTTTAACTAAATGTCTGAGTACTTCTTCCACCACTGGAAGACATTTGATGATTGGCATAGATGTTACCGAAGTATTGGACAATTTAATAGTTTGACCTGATGATGGCGATAGATGAAAAGTGAATAGATCACCAATCATCCTAAAGGGGGGCATGAATCCACAATCTATCCAATGGTTGTCGAGACATTTCACCCTGAACCACAAATGTTAACCTCATGGGGGCGCTAAGGGGGAAAGTTGGGGGGGAATCACCAAAATCAGCAGGCTTCCTCTTCTGGGCACCACGAATGTCTGTTCAAAATGTCATGCCAGTCAATCCAGAAATTGTTGAGATATTTCACTGGATTAAAGTGGTGGACCGACATTCCAATCCACAGGTCAATGCTGCCGACACGGCCGAAAACACAAGCCGGAGAAAAGAAGCTACAAGCCGAACCTCATGTCTCTCTGCTGACGTGTTTGCTACGCCCTGTCAGCAAACAAACCTCCATTACTCACTTTATAACCTGCCGTGATGTCACTGAGCAAACACAGTAACAAAAGCCAGCGGGGTTAATAATAGAGCACTTCCTTGCACCACCGTTTGTTGAAGCTCTGCCGAGCAGGTGCTGTGAGCTCGGCTCTGCGGGTAACCCCAAATTATGGGCTGTGACGTCAAGCAGCAACAACCATTAGTGCTCTGTTTGTCTGCTGGCCTGTCAAAGGTTGGGTCAGAAAGAGGAAAATGCATTATGTGTGTTCATTGTTTTTGACCTCAGGGTCTTAAGTGAATGAGAAGAAGTGCAAATAAGGACACGTCATTTGTTATACAGCACTGGAGCTTTTACCTGTTACCACTTTCACGTTTGTCCCAGCTGTTTCCTTTTCATTTTCTCTTCATCTGTTTTGTTTACCAATTGCTACACAATGTGATATGATCTTGACCTTAATGTAATAAACTCATTTGCCCTGTAATATCATGTATTTGACAGAAATAAATAGGAAATTAACAGCAGTTTCCTGTATGTCACATACTTTGTTGATCATCCACTTCGACCTCCAACCTACAAGGTATCGTGGCTCTAAAACATCCCGAATAAAAGTCACACTTCACATGGCCACTAGAGGTCCTTGTCAGGTTAACCGCAGGTCATTTTAGCCTCCAATTATGTTTTATTTTTAGTCTGTAAATTGTTGTTTTTATTGAATTTTAAAATATTTGCATGGTTGTATGTAAGTGTGTGGTTGTATTTGTAAAAGTGTATATATAAGTGTGAATGTATGAGTGCATGTGTGTATTTAGAGTGTATTTTTATTCATGTAAATTCTATTCTGTTATGTTGTTATGTTAACTGTGAGTTAATAAAAAAATAAAAGATTTTGAATCAGGGTTTCTGGTGCAACTGGATGTTGATTCAACTTTTTCCCGCCGGATAGCGAAATATTTTTGAAGACAAATGTCGACACATTTGTTTATTTTCGATCCAGCAACACAAAGTTTTTTTTGCCTTTATTGACAGCTGATAAAGTGACAATAAACATTAAAAGGTACAAGCAACAAAATTACTTTGTGAAACAACTTGGAAGTTGTGATTACATGACACAGTATGCACCTCAGCCCTTTAAGCTACAACAAGCTGCAGATTACGCTTGTTTATTGGAGGTAATATCACTCATTTAGTGCAAAAAGATCTACGATACTTCATTATCTCTACATCCTTTGTAAGACTTTGTACGTACAATACGACCCGTCTTAATGGTGCCTTTTCCCATCACAGCACATTGACCTGTTGGCAGATTGTTCCTCTTTGATCAGCTTTTACTGTTAAACTTTATTTTCTTAAATGGTAACGTGTTGTTTCAGCAGTGAAAAATGAAATGATCCACACACACGTCAAGGATCAGAGAACCAGCATCCCCTCTAAATATACTTTTTAAACACTGCTATTGTCTCACTTGCCAAAACAGTCATTGTGCATCATTACACATGACCATGCAACGCCGTAATGACAGCAATTTCTGTATCGCAGGGTGAGTTTGAAAAGTGGTTCAGTTGCTATTTTTGCTCCTGAAGGCGTTTAGTTTTTATTTTTAGTATACTCACACAAACAATTAAATACATTAAAAAGATAACTTTTCCAAGGGGTTTGTACAACTATCTAGGAGTTAGAAGCATGTTAACAGCCATATCTGGGGTTCAGAAGACACTATTACACACACTTCTGTGAAGACAATGTAACTGGTATGTGGGTGTGTTCAAGTCCTGAATATGGCATGATGTGCATTTCGCGCTATCAGCATGAATCAGCAACACATCAGTGCATTCCTGCCTGCAAACACACTGTTGATGCTTTTTACAAGGCTGATGTTTGTACAGTTTGTACAGATACAGTACAGGTATCTGTGAATGATGATCACATTTCACCTGCACATATTTGGTCTTTCAGTGTTGTCATTGTTTACTGTTTTTATCACGTTTGTACACCATGCAAACAAACTAACCTAAGCTGTATTTTGTCTTTTTTTTTTTAAATATATTAGGCTGCCAACTTCCCTTTAAACTCTCTCATTCTTCCTGTGTGACTCAGAGGCTCTTTGGCTGAGAAGAAGCTGATGAACTTATCAGTGATCTGTCAAACGTGGCGACTTCCCATGACCTCATGAGTAATTGGTTTAGCTGTAAATCCGTAGCGGTGGCGAGCTCATCTGTAACGACATCCCCCACATTCACTGAGAGAAAGAGAGAGGTGGAGGTGGAGGTCAGGGGGTGGGGGTGGTAACACACTGTGGCTGGCACAGTGCAGGCAGCAGTCAGGTGAGACTGAAAGCATGTGCTTACTGTTAAAGGGATCACTGAGAAAACGGTGACCTTTTACTTCATTCTACTGGTGAAGCAGGAATCATTACAGCATTAGTTGTTTCTTTTTCCTTCCTATGAAACTTCTGATTTAGTCGTTTTGTTTTCTGTGTGTTTAACTAGCCTCACTGAAAATACCAGTGAAAGTGGTTTTTTTAACATCATCGTCTGCATCTGCTCCCAGAGTGGAGGCCAGAAATCATTCTGTGGCGGTAATAAACTCAACTACTTTAAGCAGCACTAATTTCACACGGAGACAGGAACTCTAGTTCTTTATTTGTGCACATAATACATTTAAACTAAAGAAAAGAAATACACAATAAGATAAGAAAAGCCTCATCATGGCTTGTAAAAACAATGCAACCCACGTAACATTGAAATTAAAAACTTCTAAAAAGAGGAGCATACACTTTCTAAACCAGAAAAACTACAGATAAAACATTAAAAGGATTACAAAAACATATTTTTGTTATATAGTGATGGGAATTCAGGATTGGCTCATCGTTCTTTTCTCTTGGGTTACTGGGTTTAACTGCAAAATCAAATTCCAGCTTAAACATTGCATTCACATGTGTGGACTAGGTTTAGCAGCACTAAATGACTCGTACTGCCGGAACCTAATGTCAATGATCTGCAATGAAAACATTACGTAAGGTGACGTCCTAATCCTCTGCTTTGTCAGTGAATTAGCTTGGAATTTACCCTTTGTATGAAAAGTGTCATGTTAATAAAGTTGCCTTGCCTTGAAGGAAATTCATGCAAAATTGGTTCTCACGGTTCACGTAAAGGGGAGTGGATTTGAGCACAATGAGGAAATTAACCTGAGGCCTCAGTGCACTGGTGTAGACTCAACTCTGAATGTAAAGGTGTGTAACTTGATCACACTGTTCCTAATGTCTGATGTAATATATATGTTTCCAGTAGTTGTTCTTATGCTTGGTTGAATGGTTTGTTATATTTGTGGTAAAATCTAATCACCCTTGAAAAACAGACAGCAGAGCAGTAAGTTAATCAGCGTTGTCGTGCATGCTGAAACATCACAGCTGATGATAGTAAATGTAGTTAGACAACGTTAGCTAGCTGTCAGCTGAGGTTAGCCGTTCATAACACACATGCATCAGACATGGAGCAACGTGTGTTGCAGCAAAGTCCAGTGTTCACTCCTTTTTACCTCCTTGTTTTAGTCTCGTTAGCTGCTAAATGCCCTGCCAGGTTTCAGCAGCTAACGTTCTCTGCCTGTCCGTTGGTGCTGAGTTGGTAGCGTATATTAAGCATTTAGAGCTTTTTTCCTTCTATGGCAAGAACAACGATGATGAGAGCAGCGACACTGAACCCAAACAGCTGAGATGAGGGCTGTAAAACCAAAACAATGGGTGAAAGACACTAAAATGCTCTGCAGCCCCTTTCACATTATATAGTACACAGTCATTTGATATTAGTATGAAAATATCAATTACGATGAGTGCAGCTTTAAGGTTTGATACATTTCCTAATGAAATATTAGATTGTTGTAAATGCAGTTGACCGGACGTCTACAGGCCTTTAAGAGCTCCTTACAAATATCAAACCTTAAAGCGAGTGTGTGCGGTGCAGTGGTAGTATCTTTGCAGTGGTCTCAACTTTGGCAGACGGCAAACCATTTCACTCGTCCACACCCTGTCTAGATCCTTAAATATACCGGTTTATACTGTAATTTGTCTAGAAGATAGTTTTCTACATTTGTGTTCATCAGAAAAACAAGAAATTCCCGTATTCTAGCTAGACTTTCAGCAACTCAGTTATATGCAGAGTAATTATTAACGTTTATTTATTTACCCAAGTTTTTTTGCATTAAAAATCATCAGTAACAATATGGCATTTAAAAAAACTGCTACTGTGTAAATGCCACTTTCTCAACACTGAGTTCATGTCAGGACTCGGCTCAGTTTATCTTTACCACAACAAAAACACTCCTGGTGCCACCCAGGCTTAAAATGTAAAAGTGTACTGCAAATTACTTTGGGTTTAAGAGATTAGGCATGAATAATGAATTATGAGACAAGTATAATGTGGTCTTTTTTCAGCCACTTTTCTAAAAGAAATATAAATGTAGACTTTTAAATCCTGCCCGGTGATCTGAAACAGCTTTTTCTCCCATCAGCCTCAACTAGTAATTCCAAAATGCAGCTTCACTCTTTTTTAACGGCCAAATAAAAGATTTTACAACTGAATAGGACGTTGCCATAATTGTTGGTTTTCTGCCAACACGGCTGGTAAAGTAGAAAAACTTGTCATTTTAACAGCATTAAGGCTGGTGGTTATTTCTCCACCCTGCCTCAGGTACTGAGACTGTAATTGAAATGTGTGTATGTGGTGTGAACGTGCTTGTGTCCACATGTCAGGGGAAGATTGTTTGTTCCCAAATCCTTACAGACTTAAGATTCCTTTAGTGGTTTTGACTGCTAACCCGTCGTGCAGCTGCTGTCTGGCTGGAAGAACAACAGTTTTTATTCATATCTTAACAAATCTGAAAGAAACTCAGAAACAGTAAGACTTCACTCGCCAAGTGCAGCAAACGTGTCAAAATGAAATCACATGTGCAGGAACATCAACTTTTAAGCACATGCTGACACATAAAAGTGAGAAAGGGAAATTATTTCATCTAATGATCATGAGGATACAGTAAAGTAACCACATACGTGACCATTAAAGTCTGATCTTAATAATCTTAATCTTATATTCAGACCCATGGTGTATATATGTTTGCTTTTTCCTGCTGGTTCCCCACAGAGTTTTCAATCCTGCACTGGAAACTGCACAGGAATTATTTCAGCAGGGGCCACAAACCCCGACCATTAAGTTCATGCATAATTTATCGCAGTGTAAAAGGACCCAATTATGATGTGTGTGTATTTCAGCACACTGGGGCTGCAGGACTCACAATAAACTGTGGTTTTTCACCAATAGGCTACAAATAGAGGCCTTTGAAATGAAAACACAGGGGAATCAGAGATGGCAAAGTCAACAGTGCCACAGTGTGTAGGAATTCATAATCCGCCAATTACAGCCCATGCATACATTCAGCTCCCTGGTTGTTTAAAACATGAGTGTCTGGAGGGAATTCTCATAATGGGAGAAAACGAGGAGAGAAACAGAGCTACTCTGAGTGTCTTTATATGCATGTGTGTGTGTGTGTGTGTGTGTGGGAGTTAAATGGAGAGTGGTAGCTCAGCCTCCTGATCCACGGGGGGTTAACTGCATCGTGCAGTGGGGGGATGTTGATAGTCAAAAAACAAAAAGAAAGCAGACTGAGTCTCTAAGCACAGCAGTGTGTAGAGAGAAGCTGCTAATTAATGCAGCATCAGCCTGTGGGACTGTGTGTAAACTGCAGGCACCTGTGGGGATCATCTAACAGCAGAAATATATTAGTTTCATATAAATAACAAGATGTTTTACATTTAAAGCTGCACTAATCATAGTTTTATATCGGTCAAATTACTGTAAAGACAAGGAACAAAACAAGGGCTGAAACGCTAACAAAAGACCTGTAGCTAACTAAAAACAATAGATTCCAGCACGTCAAATGATTATTTTAGCACCCCATGTCTGCATCTCAGTGTTCCTTCTCCTTATCTTGCTTTATATAACTATTTGATTGAATGACCAGGTAAGATCATCATTTAACCTATCAAAGATCAAAACCAGGTGCTGCAAAGCTTCGTTAGCTTCAACCTCTACAGTGTGTCCGGCCAAAACAGCAACTTATTCAAATAAAATCAAGATTAAATGTCAGGACCCCACAGTGTGCCCATTCTTATTTCCTGTATCCACTTTAGTCTTCTTTAAGTCTTAAAGTTTTTGTGTTCAGCAACTTATAAAAACTTAGTAGTGGGTTCTTTGTTGGAAGTGCGTCCCACCACACAGCAGCTTTGAGGCATGTTTCTGTTGTTTGCTGGCAGACTGAAGTGACAGTCAATAGAGAGCGATGAATTGTTTAGCCCTCTGATGAATCCACAGTAAATGATTCCTTGGTTCCCCTCAGCTCTACGGAGCTTTTCAAGCATCTTTTAGCTTATTGTTTTGGTTTCACAGCTGTACCTTCACTGTTTTAACCCACAGTGCTGAAAAGAAACTAACAGCAGTTACTCAGGTACTGTACAGTACGTTTAAGTACTGTACTTTACTTGCGTTTTTCCATTTTATGCTACCATATGATACACTATACATTACTTCTACTCTACAGTTTCGCTGCCCCCAAATCCTTTAATGAAGAATCATACCGGGCTTGTGTTATGTAGACGTGTGAGAGTCTTGACGGATGGTGAATTAGATTTACTGTGTGTCACCTTCACGGCAGCAGGGCGTTGAGTATCAGGTCAGTGCTGGAGCTGGACTGATTGGTTTGTTTACAGTGAGTGTCGACTGGCCTCTGCCTCGCTGAAGTGTCCTTGAGCGAAACAATGAATCCTACACAAGAGCTCCTGACCTCTGACCTTCCTGTGAAGTTTCCCTTTCCACAAACTCAGCTTTAGCTTGTACTTGTGCATCATAAGTGATGGAAACTGCCTTTCTGTTGCCTCTGTTAGGTTCTGTGATATTAACGAGGGATATCAAATGCCAGTAGCTACAGCATGCTAACGAAGGCTAACGGTAAATCTTACTGCATGTAGTGACAGCCGTGCGGTCGCCTGCACTGTGAGCATCACAATTAAGGGTTAAGATGAAAGAGTGCTATTTGATAGATTGTCATGTTATATTATCTTTTTATGCTTATTGATATTTCTCTTGCATTTTTGTATCAACCACGACTGTGAAATTTGGTAAATAGTATTTCTGAATGAAAGGATGATTTTATGTATATATTGATTTGTTGATTACATGCCAGATTAATGAATAGTAATATAAGGAAACAGGAAACTGCCTGAGAATTCACCCTGAGGAAGACAAAATACATTACATTACTTTACATTTAGGCATTCATCAGATGCTTTTATCCAAAGAAACTTCCAAATAAGAGCTTTACATAAAGTGCATAGAACCATGATGGAAAACAACAAGACGTCTCATCAAACTTGTAAGAGATGAATCACAAGTGCCAATGGCAGAATCCAAAAGTACAATACATTCAAACTAAAATACAATTCCACTATAATATCGTACAATATGCTGCACTTTATAGAAACAATGTGTCGTTTAAGTGCTGTTGTATTCCCAGAACAAATGAGTCTTTAGTCTTTTCTTGAAAGTGGCCGATAGCAGAAAACATTTGGTGAATAGAGCGACTTGTTAAATTTTGATAGACAGACGTATCCGTAACATCTGTGAAAAAGGAGATGACCGAGAGAATCCTTGCAAAACATGGCCTCCGTGCACTGACCCGTGCAAAGGGTCATCTCATCTGAATCGAGGGTCACGTCATATGAGTCGCCTCTGATGTGAAATTAGCCTATTACTTTTATTAGATTACTTGGTACCAGGTGGAAATGTTCTCATACTTGTCTTTCTGGTGTTCAGCACCATATTTCTCCATTATTCTTTCAAGACTGTCAAACTGAAGGAAGCTGCTTTCTGAAGTTTAAAGCTTCGAATGTCATCAGTGACGGGATGCTCTTCTTTCAGCTTGGAAACTGTGTGATGAAACACTTTACAGGAGCGAATCTCCAGTTACACAGTAATAGTAGCAGTAGTTGAAGTACTGGTGGAAGAAATAGTAGTATTAACAGGAGCAGCAGCAACAAAAGTAGAAGGAAAGATGTTACGTGTCATGTTACTGTGTTTATTTTATATTTTATTTTTCAGCCACGTGCTGACTCACACTGACGTGCTGTTATTTGCTGCCCTCTGGTGTACGAGTGTGACGACCTGCTCTCTCTGTGACTTGCTGCACTTCCTGGAAGCAACATTTTTCTGTATGAACAGTATTTCATTACTGTATCCTGCTGACTAATACCAGATTAATCAGTCTGCCACAAATATTTGCTTATTGCCACACACACACACACACACACACACACACACACAGGCCTGCCTGCGTCCCCCACACATCCATCTTATTGTCATGTGATCAACAATGCAGCTGGCTGGTGCTTCATTTCAGTCAAGATACTGTGGTGATAATGAGGGCCCCAGGGACAGTGAGGCGCGCACACACACACACACACACACTGTTGTGTTTGCACAAACATATACTGTACATGTAGGTGTTTGTACAGGTGTTCACAGTGAATGACAGCAGATTTACACTGATAAATATGACAAACGTATTATCAATACTGTGACATTCCCATCGACACATTTCTATAAATTAAAGAGAAAAACCCACATAAATACAAACAAGTACTTTTGGTTTGGTTTTATTCTGTCATAAAACAAATATTCACCAAACAGACAATCAAACAAATTAAAAGACGATGAAAATTCGATGAAAGACACAAAATTAAAAACCAATACAAATAATTTATAATTGTCTCCTCTCACCAAACCCTCAAGAGGGAGCCATTGTAGCTCTGATGAGCACACAGCTTCTCGCCGTCTGCCACATCCTCAGCTTCCTTTTTAACCGTTCACCAAAGTTTACTGTGTGTTCATGTTCGGTCACATGAACTGAGATACTTCATAGTTTCTCTGAGTAGCGTCAAACTGCAGCTGCAGGGAATTTCTTTCCTTTTATTTTGAAATTCAAGAGACAAAAACCCCATTAATAAACTGCCTAAGAGATCAGTTTGCTGATGCCACTCATGTCTTTACGTTAGTGAAACGGCACTCTTCTGACATCTTTAAATCTGATGCATGTTCTTAGCATCATGCTCAGCTGCAGCTTCTTTAACCAAATGAGTAGCTTTAAAAGAAGGTTAAAGCTGCACTACTCTTAAATTAGGGGTCAAAAAACGAGGTGTAACGTCACTCGTAGTGATGAGTGTAAAGATAATTGTTATCCTACTTTGCAGTTTTGCAGCATCATGTTTCCCTCAGGAGTAGGCAGAAACAGAAAAGGAGCTAAAAGGAGTGTGAATATTTCACTTAACGTCTTCGGCTGGATGAAAAAATAGAAGATACTATACTCCGACACAAGCGAAACATGGTTGAACCAGAAATCAGTTTTTTGTAACAGTACTAAATCTAGCGACCTCTGAACCACAGGAGGAAACCTTAAACACAACACAAACATCCTCATTGAGCATGACATGAAGCGCTGATTTGAGTTTATTTCATCAAGAATAATGAAACATGTGGAGTTTGGTGCGTTTAGCTTGGCTGGTGGTTAATCAAGGATTTATTCAACGTGCACTTACACGAGGAGAGTGTTTGATGTATAGTTTACACTCCACATAACCAGTTACTGTAGCGTATGGATCAGTGGAAGTACAAAATCAAAAGATCCATCTGGAAACATGACAAAATGTAAATTCCTCTTTATTAGTGGATCTATTTCACAACTTTACTTTCTCATCAAGACTAATTAAAAGGCTTCAATCGCACCCTTTTTAACTAGCTTCCCTATAAGCTCCCTGCGATCACACAGTCGCTCCACTGCCTCCTTTGTTTTTTTCAGTATGCACAGTAACCCTTGTTGTGCCGTGTTCACCCACAAAGCACTCTGGAGTGTTAACGCCTGCGCGGCAGCAGCGTTCACCACTGCTTTGTCTGCAGCAGCACGCCAGGCCGGCTCTGTCTGTGATTCATTAGCATCCAGTTCGTAACCCTCCTGAATTAGCAGCAGAGCACTCGGGCTAATGAGCTGGCTGTGAACCTGGAGGTTACAGTAACCAGCACAGCTCATGTCACAAGACCTGGAGACTGGTGGACTCACACAGGCCTCAGATCAGCTGGACAATGAGTCTGTGTGTGTGTGTGTGTGTGTGTGTGTGTGAGTGAGAGATGGAGGGATGTCAGCAACTATTGCCTGAACCACCTGTACATGTTTGTTCTCGTTTACTGTTCATTTTATACAGATGAGGTGTCCAAACATGGTGGCACATTATGAAAATTGGTTTATTGGCTTCAATTCCCAAAATAGGAAACAACTTTATTGCAGTCATCAAATAAAAACATGAATTGTACTCTGATCTCTTAAATCTGAGGGCATAAAAGCACATTTGTAATGTTACAAAACCATGTAATCTAATGCTTAAAGGATTTTTAATGTAAGTGGATGGACAATTTTTTAATGGTTAAGTTTACTACATGTCTTGTATTCTTACACTGTATTTACATATCTGCCCCATTCATCTGATGAAGCAGGTCCAAGTCCACGTCCTGATCCTTACGTCCATCCAATCCGAGTACATAACAGATAACACATCAACATGCTTATCAGCCCCAATTCATCTTACGAAGGAACTTTAGGCAATCGCATCGCGTAGAAAATTAAATCGATTTTTTTATGCTCTGAATATGAAAAGTAAACATTTGCAAGACATCCTTGAACAGAGTACTAATTGTCCTTGTTTGCAGTAGAAGGTGTCCCATCAACAGTTTTATGGATGTGTCTTTTACAGTGGCTTTCTGTCGGGAATCTTTATTTTCCCAGATTTGGCCACCGTGGTTACGCCAAACAAGGTCCTTTCTCAGAACAAACATTGTTGTCCTCCTCTTACTGACACAAATATGATCATGACCTTCACAGTTAATTCTTGCAGGAAAACAATCTCACCAGAAGCTGTTCTGGAAACAGTTGTTCCTGAGGTCAGTAACCAACATGGACTAGAAGTTCCTTAAAGTGCTCAGAGAAAAAACAAGAAATTTGAATATCTACAATTCACAACATAATCCAAAACGGGTTTTAAACCTGTTTCTTCTGCAGGGCCCAAGAGTCGATGCCTCACAAACCACCGCCACACGGTGATAAAAACAACCTGCCAATTAGTAGAAACTGTTCACTTGAGCTTTCGGAAATTACAAAAACGACATGTGGAAATGATTAGTGAGCTGGCATCTTGAACCGAGGTGTGAGAACAAAAAGGTGGCAAAAGCATCCATGAAACCAGAGTTCTGTAACGGATACCAAAACGGTCACTTACAATGAAAATGTGTTTCCTGTGAGGAGGTGAAGGGCTCCAAGTTACTTCATCATCAGATCTCCAAACAAACCTTTTCCACACCCTCAGGCCAGAGTGTGAAGAAGACAGTCCTCCCATAATGGACCACGCCCCGTCTACAACAACAACAACAACAACAACAGGCCTTTCGGTCGACTGCCTCTGCACTCTCAGTGAGGTCTGACCCACTTGGCTCGCGTCGGCCACGCGGTCCGGTCCAGAGCCGCCAGCTGCTGTTGCCGCGGGTGATGATGAAGATGTTGGCACGGGCATCGACTCAGGTGCCGTCTCCAAGGGAACCAGCGGGACTGTGACAATCTGATCATCACCGCGGCGACTGACACCTGACTGCACCCCCGACCTGGAGCGGCTAACACCGTCAGCTGTCCTCAACAGGCCTGAGTGACAGAGAGACAGGAGGCTGCTGACTGGGACTGCAGAAACCTTCTGAAACCAATACTGAAACACTGATACATGATCAATATTTCAAAGTCAGATAAAAGTGTTTTTTGATCCGTGACTGAAGACGTGTTGCAAAGTTTTTCCAGGTCACAACAGAAACATTTAAGCAGTTTAGCTGTTGGGTAGCTCAGTCAAGTTAATTAGACTGCAATCAAGGCTTTATCATTATTTAACATTTTGCCTCTTTGATGTTGATGTTTTGGGTTCATAGCTCTGAGCACAACACACACACACACACACACACACACACACACACACACTCCATCTGAGCTGCTCATGTCAACACGATAAACTTTTTATTTGTTAATCCAGTTATTTTGATAGATAATTGATTTCATTTGGTGAGCCAGTGTAAAGAGCTGCTGTGTGAACAGGAGTGCCGTCTAAAGATAAATGAACCCAAATGTCAAAAGTTCAAATGTGTGTCCGCGTCACCTCCAGCACCCGCTTGTAAACGTGCCCACTTTGATTTGTCATTGGCTCGTGTGACAACCGGGCCAGTTTTGATTGGACGAGGCATTCATCAGGGACCGCTCTCATTGGTTTAGCGGGCCAGTGGGCGCTCCCCTCCCTCTGACCCCCTCACTTCCTGTCCCGCAGGACGCCATCAGGCGCTGCCAGGTCCGAGCCTGTTCGTTAAAGCTCGTCACGCTGCGTCGCTGCCACGCAACAACAGCCGAGCGAGGGATGGGAAAGTGATTCAAAGCTCCCTCCTTAAAAAGCGTAATGCTATATTTATAAGCCAGTATTTATAAACACATTTGCATATATCAAGATGAAAAAGTTGTTTGAATTGGGGGCAATTTGCATTTGGTGAAACATATGGCGGAGCCACGGAAGCCATGGGCCATGCCTTCATTACCCGATCTTCGTTTCATCAGCCCCTCGCTCCCCCGCTGAGCCTCCCCACGGCGGAGCCTTCTGTCCCCGAGGTTTCAGTGACAGGGGACAATATGTCCCCAAGGTGAGGAGCAGGGGGAAAGCCGCACGCACACCGCTCCTCCAATGATTATTTAATCAGACTCTTCACTCTGGATCTGAAAGAGGAGAGAGGTACAAAGTGGCGCTTATTACCCATTTGTTCAACGCAGGGAGAGAGAGTGGAGAGAGGAGAGAGGAGAGAGGAATGGCAGATCGGTTTACACGGCGGATGAGTGGGAAGGTCCAGAGGAAAAGAGGAGGTGGGCAGAAAAGACTGGACACAAGAGCAGAGAAAAGACAAAGAAAAGGGGAGGAGAGGTCTGAGGACAGAATGAAAAGAACAAATGAAAAGGAGGCGTAAACAGGATTAACAGCAGGTGGATCAATCATCACATTCTGGCTTCTTGTCTTAGATAAGAAATAAACTACTGTGGTGGAAAATGCTGTACTTCTGCAGTACTTTACTCGAGTATTTCCATGTTATGCTTTATATTTCTACTTCACTACTCTTTTTAACTCCGGCTGTATAGTTTGCAGATACACATATAATCTGTATATGACCTTTCAGTATATATAAGGTACTTTAAATGATCTACACGCTCACTCACCATGCTGAATGCACATTAACACAACAGTAATAGTTAGAAAAATACAAAAGTAAATGTACTTTCAGAGTGATATATCACTTTCTGACAGTTTCTGACAATTCCTGCATTTAAAATGAAACTCAATTAAAAGTATGTAGCTGACTATTTGCTCTTGAATTGTGTTATTTATACTTTTTTCACCCCTGATGGTTCAGCTCAAGCTCAAGCTACAAACCATATTTAGAGCAACAAACAGCGGAAAGCAGAATAAAAGAACCAGGACGTGGACGTGTGCTGGGTGGAGGTCCTGCAGGTGAGGCTTCAGCCTGTCTCTCTCTCTCTAACCCGCCTGGCTGCAGCTTGGCGTGCCACTCACACCAGCGCCACAATTTGCATGTGCAAAAACGCCCTGTGATGAAGTGCTGCGGCGTCTCCTCCACCTTCAGCGTGTGTGGTCGACCCGGCTTGCGATTTGTTAAAGTGCTTACGAAAGCTCCACAAACCCACCGTCTCTAAAGACCGTGATGTGTTGTTTTGACATGTAATGTGTGCCTTTTTTTTTTCCAGGCCTTCCTGGGTTATTTCCAGGAGATGTGTGTGTGCTGGGAGGCGTTAGGAAATGGCACGCAGGTCACAGTTGTCTGCCACGGTTTCTGCCCTCAGTGTTTGTCTTTCTATTTCCATACTCTGATTGCATTTGGATAGAGCCACATTTAGAGGCAGCTGGTTGGGTTTGAAGGTCATTCGGGGTATTTTCAGGAGTACCTGTCCACAAACGCTCACCTGAGAGACTAAATTTAGGGCAAAGCTTTAAGAGCTGCGTTTTGTGGCCGTCTGCTTTTCGTCCGTTTCACATGCTGTAAATCTGACATGAGTCGTTCAGTTAGAGGGTTTTGAGAGGAGAGGTTTGTGTGTAATCAAATTAAAGAAGTCGTTTATGAAGACGTATTTTTACGCTGCAGCTTTTACAAGTCTGTTTTCGACCATGGGTGATGGTTAAATGTGGACAAAATAGGAACAGAGAGAAAGTCTGTTGTCATGTTTTTCTACACATGGGTTTCTTTAAAACGATTATGGTGGAAAATTTAAGTTCTTCTCAGTTTGGACTTTGTTTTTTGTCATTTGGAGAGCTTGTTCTGTAGTTCACAAAGTACTGACATCATGATTCTTATTGTTTACTTTAATATTGGCTGAATTGTATTTTATTTTTTGATTTGCCACTAATAGATCACCTTTACACCACTGGTTCCCCTTAATTGATCATCACTTTCCAAATATTCCAAATATGTTGCTTTGATTTTAAAACAGGATGTTATTTAACTATTAATGATATGATTCTTGTTAATGTTTAAGTCGGCGTGGTTCAGTTTGCAGTTGCATTACTGCCGCTTGAATGACAGAAGAAGCTGTACGATTCAACTATGTATGCAACTGTTTTCCCACCTATTTAAGCCGTTTGTCCACTACTTTTTACTATTACGTTTACTCTTAGCCATTACTTTCCGTTCAAATGTTTTACTTTTAGCTATTTTAGCCATTAATTCTTTGCTTTAGGCTATTTCAAGTGTTTATTCATTACTTGTTGCTGACTCTTTTAGCCACTTATCCATTCTTTTTATTTCAACAGTTTTTATTAGCTATTTCCACTGTTTATCCATTATTTCATCAGTTTACATTGGACTCTCTCTGTTCACTTAATACCAAACATTTTGTCTTGCACTCTTAATAACAAACTGTGGTCTTAAAGCTGACTCTGTCCATGATAATACTTAATTTCATTAATCATAACGTAATTTCTGTTATTTCAAATTACAATTACTTTTACTACTCCACAATCTTACCGCAGACCCCCTGGCTCCTGCAGCAGCACCCTGTGGGGTACAAGCACCCCTGGCTGGGAGTCACTACTTTATACAACAAAATCCAATTCTACAATAAACAAAACTCTTTCAAAATCTATTGGATAAACTCCACCTGCTGTCCTCAGTCTGTCTTAAAGATCACATCGTGGCGGCAGGTTAATGCGCTGCCTGGTCGTCGCCCGGGTTCAAATGAGAAAAATCGGGCATCTGCCTGAAGAAACGTTGCCATTTAATCTCAGCCCAGACCAAAAATCACTCCTCGGCTATGTAAACAGTTGATTCAAAATACTGGTTTAATTAATCTCCCTTTATGATAATAATTTCATCTGGGCCAATAAACAGTCATTTTTGCGATGCCTTTTTCCCCTCAGTGTAACCTCAATATTATTTCGGCTGTTTAGTTGGAGCTGAAACGGGGGCAAACAGGATGAGCGCGTCATTAACGCCACGCGGCGACTGGGGGGGGATGTATCCAGTCTGTTAATAAGTAATGACTGCCCGAGATCACAGGAACCTTACGTTACAACAAAACAAGTTAAGCACAAGCTTTGATAATGACTGGTAATAATTCAATGTGTGTAATTATCACTTTACAGGAAAGCACGATGGCGGTGGCGGCGGCCTGCTGCAGGGGTTGGCGGTATAGCAATTAAAAAACCAGAGAGACTGAGGTCAGCGGAAAGTCGCTGACCTTACAGGTGTCGTCACATGAGAAACACGAAGGACAGAAGAGCAACACGGGTTTATGTTTTATTGTACATCTGGAACATCCTCACATCAAAAAACACATCTTGATTAATGGGAAACCCTCTGGGTCTGCGTTGTGATGTGCACAGCGTTCTCCGCGTGTGGTTTCGGCGACCTACTACTTCCTCAAATTTGCTTCTCCATTGTCCTTGAGACCTTGATTCAGGCACTAGCCAAATGTCGAGGTTTGCGCATTTGCAACTCAAAACCAGATCAATGGTAAACGTAATCACTCTATTTGTCATCCCCAGATTTGAATTTCACAATGAGTGTGAGGAGAAGAGGACGAGGGAGGTGAAAAAAAAGGAGGAAAGATGTCTGACTTCTCTCAAAATCAATGCCTTTCAACAACCCTCCGCTTCTCTTTGACGGGAAAGGGCATTCACGCGCATTTGGCCATTGTCGGCAGCAAAATGACTAATCATAACATCATTGATGTGTTAAAAAAACCCGACTACAGACGACAGAACCATTGACAACCTTTGCTCCCATCCAGAGAGAAAGAGTTAATTTGATCATGATGACACCAGTCTCTTTCAAGCCCCTTTTCAGGCCAGAAGCAGCTGGGGCTGGAAGAGCAAGCGATGGGATGAATCCTCCGCAGAGTGAGGGGGTGGGGGTGGGGGTTATAAAAATGACAAGAAGAGTCGTTATTATGGATCCATTTTTGGGACTGAGAGGGGTTTCTGAATTGCCCTGGATTGCGATCCTGCGTTCGTTCATTCCTATATAGCCTCTCGGAGCGGCAAATGGGCCTTGGGCCAGTGCGAGGCGCTGGAGCTGGAACAAGAATAAGATCACAATTGCATTTAAAGCCCAGAGAGGGAAAGAAGAGGAGGAGAGACAGAAAGAGGGAGCCTATGAGCCCTAATTGCCAGATGGTGAATATTTTCGCTCCCTTTCAACGCCGCATTAATTGCAGGGCTGCCCGGGGGTTGAGACGTACTGATCAGTGTGGCAGAGGATCCTGACCCTGATTATCCCCCCTCAGACTCCCCCCGCTGGAGAGACAGTGAGCAGTAGGAGGGGTGGTGGTGAAGGGGGTCTGAGAAGGGAGAGGAGGGGAGGTGAGGGCTTTTTTTGCAACAGTTACTCACCCAATCATTTGCCTATCGAGCCACCTGGGCCTCGACACTCCGGTTTCAAGTTGGAAGGAGGCGACGGTGAGGAGGCAGGGTGGAGGGTCTTTTCGGGGGGCAAGAGAAGGGAAAGCTGGAGGGTTTTAATGAGGATAGGTAGGGCAGCGGGTGGAGGGGCGGACAGACCCCCCCCCCCCCCCCCCCTCGTCACCCACCTTTCCCTCCTCCTCTCTCAGCCCCCTCAGCTCCTCGTTTACATATCTCCAAAAGATGTAATTGAATTAAATAAAGCTTTCCTTCGGGGCAGCTGCCACAGCTGCTGTTTGTGGCATGTCAAAAGGCCCGCCACTTTAAGAGCACTTACATATGCTCCAAATTAGCAGGTCAGATAGGCGGACGCACGATGACAGGGCCGAGGCTGCCAGCGCGACAAGGGGCCCACAGCTGTGAGCAATTCACTGGCAGAGTGGAGGCTCTTTCAGACCCCCTGATTATGAAGGGCAGCAGTGCACGTGCTCATACACACACATACACATTAACAGGCGTTTAACTGCACCAAATACACACACACACACACACACACACACACACCTATTCACATGTGTAGACACAGGGGTCACTGCGGTATTTAGAGAAAATGAGTGATTTATTAGAGGATGATATGTGATGGTGACCCTGAGGGACCTTTCAACAAAACACTTATCATTCAAAAGGGAACTAATGAAAAACAAATCCAGTTGTGTCAAAGAGGAACGCTGCAGATATGTGGGGTCTGTCAGCACAAACTGCTGCTTTTCAAATCAAGATCAAAAACACACAAAATCAAAAAGTGAATGAAAATAACAAATAAATAATGAGCTTAAACTTTTCTGATTATATTATATGTCGTCGGGGGGGTCAAAGGGTACAGATGACATTTACATTCTCATCTGAAGACCTGAAGAGCATTTAAAGGCACAGAAAGCAACTGCACGAGTTAACAATTGAACTCAAGATATTTTATATTTAGGGTCAAATTCTTTACATTCAATGACGGTGTGAAGTCTTTGACCCTGCAGACACTCACAGAGGATCTGACAGGCCTGCACTGCGGCCATTTTCAGAGATTTATTACATTCAGGCTAGTCTTTAACAACTAAAATACATGTTCAGTTGCATTGAGGTTGTGTGACTGACTCAGCAAGTCAAAGATAGTTGCACTGTTAGGCCATAAAATGGGTTAACTGTGCATAAACTGGGTCCTCCTGTAAACAACCACAAACACAAGCTGAAAGTCAGAAGTTTAACCTCTCAGAGAACGCACACTGTCCACATCCTCACACGCTGAGCTGTAAATGTGTTGCTGTTTATTGAGGGTTTGGATGTGATGAGCGGAGGCCTCTTAAAATGATGTCAACACTTTATTTCTTATGTTATGTATCCAGCGAGACACGGCTGTCATATCGTAATCAGCCGTTGTGAACAATCATCTAATGACTTGTCACTCACGGTCTGCTGGGCAATTATGTTGCATTTGCATGGCAGTGAATGGTGTTTATGACAAATAATCCATGTCCTAATTGCTCGTCTGTTTCCCTTAAGATGTGTACTGCTGATAGGATGTGATTAGCTGGAGGCTGAAAGCAAAGTTGACACGGATCATACAGGTTATGTTTAGCAGCAGAGGGCGGCCTTTTATAATTGTCTAAAATACTGGGAACTGCCTTTGTGTGGCAGTTAAATTAAAACATTTTAAAAAGGTCCAAACCAGCTCATCCTTTAACAATATATATGGTTTATGGTCACGTTGTTGGCTGTCTCTAAGGCTGTACATCTTCACTTAGCGTCAGCTGGTGCACTTACAAAGGTTGGTTGAAGCTTATAATAAATAAATACACAGTCTGGTATTCAGGAGAGAATTTTAATAGAAGACAAGAGAGAACAAGTGTTTAATTGTTTTACTGTAATGACAAAACTTTCTGGCATTACCGAGTTGACAAAATAATGATCAGTGATCACAGAAAAAGGTTATGACAGTCTGCTATTTGAGTTTCTTACATTCAGCGTTGAAAGATTTTGTGATCTCAACAAACAGACAATAATATTTACTGGAGAGTGGTTTGCTTCTTGTCTAACATATTTACGGCGGTAACGCTGCAGTGGGACAACACAGAAAACACTAGAAGTTCATAACTGTTACAAAACAGCGAGTTGTTTCAAATTTCACAAACCAGTTTCCATGTACTCATACCGACCGACAGTAGATGTATTATGAGCGGGGGAAAGTGATTCAATGGACCACATTAACTGTAATGTAACTGTTTGCAGAGTTTTGATTTAAAACTAAACTGAAACTGAATGAGGCGTTGTTATTTACTACCACATGTGTGAGCAGCTTCGTTCTCACCGGCACAATAAAACCCAACACAAAGAGTAAAACACCTGAGAGTTCAGAGAAGACACACTTTTCTTTGTAGAAATCCACAGAGGGCCACATGAGAACAAGATTATGAGTCATTCGAGTCGCCTTTCTGTGTCAAGAATAAACACAATATTTGACTTCATCTGCAGACTCCTGCAGGAACAATGGCTGTCAACACAATTCAGAATAAGTAAATGCTCTTTGACTGTACATCAGTGGACACCTTCGTACTGGGCACTCTGATTTTTGAGGGCGTTATTGTTTCACGTTGTCCTGTGGCGGGCAGAAAGGCTGTGACTCAGCTGTTTGCATGCAACACAGGAGAATAATGGATGTGAAGGCGCACCAAACACGGCCTTTAAAAATGCATGAGCGCCCCCCAAAAACCTCCCTCTCCCTCCGCAGAATAGAGCTATCACTGGTGCCTGTTATCTCCCTGAACCCCCAGGTAGAAAATGGTAATGATACCACTTAACATCGCTGCACATATGGAGGGAAAATGGAAATGCCAACAGCACCTCAACTATAAAGCAAATCAAATTGAAATATTAATCCGCTGATTAATATAACATTATGAGAGCCCATTCTCTTTGTTGTTAAACAACAAAGGGTTGCAAAATAAGCAACTGCCTAAGAGGTAAGGGGTTTAAAAGAGTCCCACAGAGGTGCTAAAGCCCCTTTCAAACATCATTACTCTGCATAATGTATTCCCTTCCACAGTGCTGAGATTTGATATTGATGTTTACTCATTTATTTTTTAATTAACGTACGTTGTTAATGAATTCTTTGATGAGAGGCATTTTGTAAATCATTATCCTTGGAAGAGGAAAAAAGGGATGCATTGCTCTTGCCCCTTATACTCGTGACAGAAGAAAAGAAATGTTAGGTGTAAGGGGAAAAAAGTTGCACGAGAAGTGGGGTCATTGTTTAAAGTTGTTGTTTGATGCGTTTATCCCCCCCCCCCTCGCCTCCCTTGTTGCTGTTCTTCTGACTGCGTCTTCTCTCTGCAGGGACGAGCGTACGGAGCTGACAGGGACCCGTGCAGGAGCTCCGTGAGTGCGAGAGCCGGTGTGGATACTTAGCTAATTACAGGAATATAACTCAAGGCTTTCGGGGAGTCACTCCAGCGGGGAGGAGGGGTGCAGCTATATCTACGGAGCCCTTGGTGGAACTCTGTCCTTCCCCTCTTTAATATTGATCACTGGGGATCTCTTGGAGGACACAAAGTAGGCTGAGAGACTGGGAAAGTTTGTTAAGACCAACAGTTTACTCTTTCTCACAAGTGTCACAAACACCGAATACGTTTTCAATCAAATGAGCCCTTTTCAATCAGCTGCTGTCCCTCATCTGTCTTGTATAACAACCAGTTTGTACAGTGTCAGTGATTAGTGTCAGAATGTCTCTTCCATTACCTCCTTTCCTGTAGTTTATTTTAAAAATCAGTCACACATACATGTTCTGCAAGGAAATCGTTTAAGCTATTGCAACATGTTACAAATCTGTCAAGTATTTCATTACGTCAAAGATCAAACCCCTTTTTGATACCATTTGTGGCAGAATGTGGAATTCCCATTACGTACCATTGCATAAGGGATTCTCAGGAAGCGTGATGCAACAACACCACCCCAGTTCTCCAGAAGAGAAGGTGGTTTTTGATCAAAAACAACGTGACACAATGCATCCTCCCAGTCCGCACTTTGTTTGGCTGCACTGTAAACAGATAAACGAGTAGCTACTAGTTGTTTGCTTCCTCCAGTGGTTGAACCATGTGTCATTTCAAACCAAATACTGGGATTTATTATTGAAACTAAACGACTAAACTAAATATTATCACTTAATCATCCACGACCAAACTGTTCAAATATTAAATAATTAAAGTTCTTTGTTTTTTTACAGCGTTCACCAGCTAGTCACTAACTTTGTCTGGTGCAGTACAGTGTAAAATGGATTTGATCAGATGGAAATGAGGCTGAAGCTGAAAGACGCTGTCACATTACACAAAGTAATTTGATCCGCTGTTAATATTAAGATAGTAACTGAAAGCTCTCAGAGAGTGGACATCATTTGAAGATGAAAGATGCTAACATTTAAAAGACACCAGATAGAAAATGTAAAAAAGCAGCACTTCCCTTCCGAGTGGTAAGACTGCGAAAGACTTTGTTGCAAAATGCTCCCATGCTATTTAAAATTGGTTCCCCGCAGAGTTTTTGACCACTAACAATGTTGTGGAACAATATATAGATTGACTTTTTTTGTTTGTGTTCTACTGACATGCGTATGACCGTGCAGGTGATACGTGCTCATACCTGTCCACAGATTCACACATTACACTGATCAACAGTTGCACCTTCGCTGGTTTTACAACATTTAGAAAATGTCTTTGCAAATGTTTTACTGGGAGGGAAATGCATTCATCATGTTTGTTAGACCTGGAGGAGAAACACTAACTCCTTGTTTACAAGAAAACTCCGTAGGGTTCCTTTAAAAGCAAAGAGGGGAGAGATGTTCAGCGGGGAAATGCATCATTTAATTATGATATTCCAATATTGACAACAAGATGCAGGAATATGTTGCAGAGCGTTGTTTAGGGACTGCGGGTGTATGATACTGTAGGCTACTCTCAGTGTGAGGTTTGGACAAGTTGGCCACAGATGAGTCTCAAGCCCCCAACCCATCTGGAGCCATCTTGGAGATGAAGCAAAAACCTGGAGCTTGTCCATCTCTTGGCAGGACCGGTCTCATCTCTACACATACGAGGCTGATCGTCTCTAATCCTACCAAAGAATTAATTGCTTAATTGGATCAATTAGATGTCCCAATAGGTCCTGATGACGTGCGGTAGGTGCATCAAATAATTATGAATCAGACTTTTTGAAAGGACTGTGTGGTTGTTGCATCCCGGCTTCTTGAATGCTTGCGTCTCCGTCACATGATACTGAGACAATCCTTAACAAGTTTCAAATCTTACTTAATATCCATTTGCTAATGTCAAAATCTCGTTTCAACCATGCAAGCACTTTTTCAAGTTTGCGTCACTCGGCGACATTATGCAGTGCTTGTTTTTGAGACAGAAGAACTATTTTCATGACTTATGGCATTTGCAGTATCTCAAAGATCGCACTGCTGTTTTTCTTCCTTCAAGCCAGTTTTAAATGGAGCCAAACTGCACAGCTTTTAAGGCACATTCATCAAAAAGCGAGTGTGAGTGCACTGCAGATGCTGCCACTTTTTCTTAAAAAAAAAAAAAAAAGAAAGAAAAAAAAGATTGCAAGTAGAATTATGGCTTTTCATCAGCCGATAAATTTCACTTGTGATTAATTGCAACACTCACTTTTGGGATCACTTCTACACAAAAGAGCATTTCTGCTTTGTAAAATTCATATAAAAGAAATGCAAATCGATGGTGTTCTTGGCACCAAACATATGCTGCCACAATGCCAACAAGCCTGCCCCTGACAACCCCAGCTGGGGGCTTGTAAGACTTGCTCTTGGCAAAAGACATTTTTTCCACCCGCTTTGCAAATGATCACCAATTAATACGAACAGCATCCAATTCTAATTTTGCACCTGGTAAGATTGTGAGTATCTTGCAAAGCTCTTCTAAGCTATGGATCCAAATTACTGCATGTTTTTTTTTTCCACCTCCTCCTTTTTTGGGATCAAATAAATAAATAAAAATAAAAAACACACTATGGCAAAAGTCCATAACCCATCAAGACCAACATCAGTGGAAACCATGAAAATGACCGTTTAGCTCGGAAGGTGTTGAGCTTTAGATGTGAAGAGAGAATTTAGCTGAGGGGGGTTCAGAGGCGAGAAATGCAAGTGTGGGATCTTTTATCCTGATGCAACAATATGATCCTGATACACAAATACATCTGTAGGAATAGGATTTTTCCCACTTATTAAAAACATTTGAATATGTATTTTATTTTCTGGGATTCACACAACTTTATCCTTTGTCTAAAAACAAGACTCAGCTTTCTGGGTCTCTTCACTCTGAAACTTTCAGGGAAGTGCAGGAGAGAGTGTTTCGGGATGTGTTTATCACTTGGTAACACAGCAGCATCCATCCATGTGATGAATTCCACATATTTCCCAAAGAAATGAAAACTATAACAATTCAAAGGCGTTTCACGTCACTAATTGCTCATCAGAGTTCTTAGCATCTCTCCCTCTCTCTCTCTCTCTCCATCTCTCACTCTGAAATTGATACTCGCCATACGACTTATGATGGATTGGAAGCTTTAATGAGCTCTTACAAGCAATTAAGTAATCAGGGAACCCTGCTGCTCGGAGCTGCAGCTAGCAAGAACAGCGACAAACGGAGGCCCATCAGTACTGTAATCAGCACAGGACACAGTCACCGCTGCTCACCACTCCCTAACCAAGGGCAGCAATGGGCAGAGCAGCAGGCTCCCATCTCGTGTCATTGTTTTGTCTGCAAATAGTCTCTGAACTTTGTGACTCTGAGACGTGCTCTTGTTGGTGTCTCCACTTCCTGCACGCTTTAATAGAGTTGCACAGTTGTTTTCTTGGCACAAGACTTAAAACTTCACACGTGACACCTACGGCATTAATTAAATTAAAAAAAAAACATACTAAATGAAGCAGAAATAAAAGTTTAAGTTGGAAATATTTCAAATGCATTCAGGTGCATTGTGCCCCAAAGTTGCACAGGTGAATTACGAGCACCTCTTAGGTCTTAGTGCCAAACAGAGAAATGAAAGACGCACACACCTTTATACTGCAGGAGCAGTAATGGGCAACAAGCAACAGGTGTGGAGGCAGGTCACTCTCATTAGGCTCTTAAAAACACCTGTTTGTAGGAAGAAATGTCTAAAACAGACACGGAAAATACAACAAAAAAACCATTTGTAGAAAACTTCATTTAAAACTAATATCAGTCATAATATCATCTCATCCAAATCTGAAAATAAACATTTATTGCAGTTTTGATGTTAAATAATTTTGTATCCGTTGCTCTGTTACGGTTGTCTATTCTGGTTTTAAGTTAAAGTAAAGTCACTTATTTATTTATTGCTATTATGTAAAGCACTTTGTAACCTTTGTTTATAACCTGTTCTGAAAAATATATATTATTATTATTATTATTATTACCTCTCCCATGTCTGTACAATAACTGTGGAGCTCGAGCCGGGAGGTGATTAGCTTAGCTTAGCATAAAGACTGGAAGCAGAGGGAAACAGCTAGCCTGGCTCTCTGAGATGTTACAACAGTTCCCTGTGAGACCACAACACGTGCAGAGCTTAAATATACAAGGTGCTTCGTGTTTAGGCCAAGAGTATTTCAATCTAATCAATCTCATTTTTATCAGTTTCGTTTTGAGTCTGATCAGCTGTTTCAGGACAGTCTGAGCTTCTGTGGGAAACACTTCATGTTGTGAAAAGGAAAATGAAATGTAACAGCAGGATCTGGTGTTCTCAGCTTCGTGCTCACCTGCGGCGTCTGAGCTGTTGAGCTCCACGTTCTCGGCTCCACGTTCTCACCCGCCCCGAAACATGTTGGGCGCCCCGGGGCGGCGTGACACGTTCCCACACCCTCCTCCACGGAATAACTCTGCCCCGACCACGCGGCTCACATCTCGTGCCTTTTTGGGGGCCCGAGACAACGTGTTTTACATTGAAAATCAAATATGTTGCTTATTAATAGGACGACTTTTGCGAACGCTACCTGGAGAAATGCTGCGGGGGGGGGGGGGCGCACTAGCTACTGTGCAAAAGGGACAAACGCTGAGGGTGCAGGATCTTAACTGCTAAAATGGCAAAGGTAATTTAGGGGC
>JAVQJD010004820.1:0-17124 GCA_036023655.1 Nannoperca australis
GAGGCCTAACGTTCACACGGTTTCTCCTGACTGTCCCTCTATATTACAACATTAGTCCAACTTCTCCGGCTCACCTCTGTGAAAGTGAGTAAAACTTTCATGCATAGTAACTCACACACGAGCTCGGGGGTTGGTGTCGGCGACAGCATCCAACAAAAGCGGCCCTCGCTGACATTGATTGCAGCAGAATGATTCAGATTCTGTTGCCGTTTGGGGGCAGTTTGTGTGTCGGGATGCTCGCCGCCGGCCGTATCCTCCTGCAGCCTCTGTCTCTGCTCTGCATTTCTTCATCTGTGTACTCTGGCTAGAATAAATACGTCTGAATATCCAAGTCTGCAAATCACCCCTGTAAATGTTTTGTCATCCATAAAATCCCCTGGACATTTTGGGAGGCCATTTTCGCTGTTCAAACTGTTTTTGAGCGGCAACACGCTCCCTGGCTCCCCACAGGCTGGGAGTGCAAATCCAAGCTGAAACAGCCTGTAAACTATTGGTTCTGGATTGCAGACTTCAGGTAGACAAAAGCAGGGCTCTCCTTTCTAGTTTAAATGACAGCTATCGCTAGTTGATTTTATCAGCTGTAGTTAGTTAGCTAATTATGCTAACATTCGTTCATGAGTTTGTTAAAAACACATTCTCCGGCTGACTTTTTAATGTTTCCGGCTGACTCATTTTATGACGAGAACACTGTAAAGAGGACTTAAATATACTTTTGATGGCTCTTGTGTTGCAGTGTAGATAGATAGTCGTAGTATTCCAAGTATGATGAGGATACATGTCAAATCTGACTGTTTCATTCTAACATAACCCTGTTTGGCTGCGCTCAGCTTACGTACTTCTTTTCACTTATTGTTTTACTTCTAACATTACAAAGGAAAAAGGCTTTTTGGATGAGGACTAAGCCAATGTAGTTAACAAACATAAAGCTATCTCAGGTAACGTTGGCATTAGTTGCTGGAGTTTTAACTTCCCCAAATCCAATAAAGAGCAGGACATTAGCCATTAGCCTGAACTCTTATAGCATCCAGGACCAGACTTCACACAGTGTTGACATACCGCACAGTGGATGTGCTAGTCATAAATTACTGTCGGTAGTAACTAGTTAACCAGACATGCTAACAAAGGTCGGCCCAGCCTAGTTACGGTTGCTAAGCTATGCTGTTCGGGTAAGGGGTATTGTATGATATATGTACATTGTGACAAACAATCATTTATGTTGGCAGACCTTCGCACACATATAAAATAGTAATTTCATTTTATCATAAATTCCACCTGCTTATAAACGTTAGCTGTTGGGTTTGAGCTGCTGCTTTGAAATCCTTGATTCAAAGAAAAAATATGAATGGCCATGAAAGTGCCTGTATTATGTGAAATCACAAAATAAGCACTAATAGAGAGGACCAGAGGTGCAAAAGGTTTTCCTTGTTACAATAAGAACATTGACAGTGTTTGTGCCATGTTTATGACCAACAATCAGTGCTTTTAAAAAGAACGAATGTTATTCAGAAATCTGAGAAGAAGAAAAAGGAAAAATATGTTTTCGAATGTATCTACATCAGCGCATGAACCAGGGACAAACTGTGTAACCATGACAAGAGGCTGATCAAATTGCCCTCACCCAACCGTTGTTTTCTTATAGGGCTGCTCATAATGAACTATAATTTGGCAATAGGACAATATTACTATTCACTTTCCATCCAACGTCCACTGAGTCTGACAACATTATTTTTTCTTCTGAAACACAGTCATTTTATTGAATGGCTTTCTAATTGCACAGTTTATTGGTGAACTTGAAGCAATTATTGATTTACTGACCCTCCATCTTTCTCTCACTCTTCTCAAGCCAAGAGCACCTTCAAGACAGTCAGCAGTGCTTCACTAACAGAGTTTGAGTTGACACGTAAGTAATTTTAGACAGAACTGGGAAGTAAAGCTCCTGGTATATGTTTATGTTTTAGATTTAGTTGTAGTTAACTTAGTTTTAGCTAACTAAGCAACCAGCTCCTAGAATAAGACAAACAAGTGGCAATGACAACTAACATAGGCGCTTTGCATGCATGTTGTATAAATGTAAATGTACTTTTTTTTTTCTTTGTAGAACTTAAGAAGTTCAAACACTACCAGATTCTTATGACAAGCTACAACATCATCGGAGAGAGCCCGCCCTCCGCTCCAGTTGAGGTGTCTGTCGGAGAGGCAGGTTGGTGGAAACAGAAAGCAGCTGTTTTACACATGTAGGATATAATGATAGAAAAGCAGTTTCATTGTTGAATGTTGTTTTTAAAGCTTAGTCTCTCCCCCGTGTTAGACATTTAGTGTGTTGATAGAAGGTTGCATTGTGGGTACATAAAGGAACATTTGGTGTGCAGCTGAATCTTCAGATCGTCGCTCTTCTTACATCAGTTACTGCAGGGTGTACAGATCCTTCTTCTGTTCATTTATACTTACTTCTCATATAATCTTGGAATCTTGGAAGTAAATAACAGACCAATCCCATCTCAAGATCCACTTACTTGCTTTCTTCCAGAACTTTCACCCATATCATACGGTATTCATCAGCTGAAGGAGTTTTCCCAATTGTTTTTGAGGTGGTTCTGTTCAGCACATCATCTGTTTTTGAAGACTTTGTGATATGGTTGAAACCTCTAGAAGAGGCTAGTAAGGAGACCTTGAGTTGGGATTGTTTCTTTTTTGTCTCTGTTTTGTCTATATTCTGTCACTCTTGTTTGGTCCTGTGCTCTTGTCGCTCTGTCCTTCTCTTTCTTGCTTTGTCCTGTTCACACCTCCTGTCTTGCTCGTATTACCCCTTGAGTGACGTTGCCTTTCAGAGGCTCACTGATGTTCTCTAATGGGGAATGGGTGTGTGAGGATGTGTTTGTTAAGAGTGTGTGGGTGTGCACATACATGTGGACACATCTGAATGTTTTCAAGAATGCACAAGGTCATCTGTTTTGTAGTGATGGCCTAACCCCTGTTTAGCGTTCACTGGAGAGACAAACCGTGGACAGACAGGATTGCAAATATCTCTCTCTCTCTCTCTCACTCAAACACACACACACACACACACACACACTACTATAAAGCAGACAAACACACAAACAAGAGTGCAGGTGAACCAATTTGCACGTTCTAATCGTAACACCCACGCGCCAATTTTGCAATTTCATTCACAATCTCACACTCCCTCCATCAGAGCAACGCTGCTTCCATATTCAAGGAGTGTGTGTGTGCACGTGTAGGCCATACATAGCACATGCAGACGAGTGAGAGGTTGTGATAAGCAGGGGGAGCGGGAGGGGGAGGCAGAAAAGGCTGGAGGGGGATGATGAAATGGGGTGATATGGCCTTTTCTCTAGCCTCAAGTGCACACTGCTGAGTGTTCTTGCATATGTGTAGTACAGTGGAGTAACAAGGCCCCTTCTAATTGGAAGGGTAGAACATATCTTCCCTCTTTCCCACTCTAACAACCAGCTGCACACACACACACAGTAACACCTTTTCTTCTGCAGCTCCATCGGTGGCCCCTCAGTCTATCAGTGTGTCAGCTGTGTCTCCCTCCATCCTTGAAGTGACCTGGGACACACCCCCCCTCGAGACCCAGAACGGACTCATCCAAGGATACAAGGTGACACATAGAAAAACAAACAAATAACACATAAACACAAAGAATTCCTTGTGGCAGACACATGCAAGACAGATAAAAGACCCAAACACACAGAGACAAGTAACTTATAATGTCCATGTGAATCAAAGCACTATTTTTGTCTGTATTTAAAATGTCTCTCCTCTTGTCTTGGAGGGGTTTTGCTCTGCTGCACCTTCAAGTATCCTATAGAAAAGAGAGGAAGAGAGAGAATTAAGTTAGAGGAAGAATCTGAATATCCTTTAATGGTTTCAATATCACTCCTCTGTCTGTCTCTCCCCCTAAACTCCCCTGTTCCTCCCCCTCGCTTTTAGTACTTCAAACACAAGGTTATCTGTCCTGCTTTAGACACATTGATTTCTGCCAGAGTAGAGGGGGGAATGGAGAAGAAAGAAAGGAATGTAATATTTGCTGAGTGAAGGAATGAGATGAGCAAGTGATCCCTGTAGAATCCTGATGAGAGGAGAGGATCAAGGGAATACGTTTAAACCAGCAGAGACAGATGGACACGGGGAGAAGAGTGCGAGGCAGAGGGGGTTAATGAGATTAAGATGAGAGAAATAGAGCAAAGAAAGAATGTTTAATGAATTTATCGGCTCTGACTTCTGTTAACACTCCTCCTCTGTTAGATGAGCAGCACAGACAGGACTGAAGGTAAACTTCACTGCAAGTGTATTTTTCGACAGTTGAAGTTCACTGAAATGCTCTAGAGGGCTTGTTAAACACACTGAACATGTTGGGTAAGGGGTAACAGGTAAAACCAAAACATGTTAGTGTTGTGGAGTGGATTTTCTCACACACAGTTTCAGTATCAACTTTGAAGAATGTATTTTTCTTTGTACTTAAGTCCAGTGGTATCATCCATCGTGCTATTCCCACCAAAATATCACTGATTGGTGCCACAGACTAAAATAATAACATGTTTCTTCCTCTGAAAAACCAACACCCAGCCGCTGTTTTACATCAAGTCTTAAGATCCTAAATCGACTCTTTATCAAAGAGAGAGTTTGGAAATCCGTTTAAGATTCTTCATCTTATCATCATATCATAATCATGTCCCTTCACGACAGCTTCAAATTGTTTTTTCAGACTAATCCTGATGGTCTCACCCGCCTACCAAATACCAAAATAGAGTGGATTACAAAATGGCCTGGACTTTCTACAAAACCATTAGAATAAAGTTTCACAGGGCATGTTGCCTAAATGGAAACACGCATTTTATTCATTTTAACACATTTGGATTTTAAATTGAGTGTATGGATGAGTTATTCTGTATCTCATTATTGTAAGAGCTTGTGGAAGGACGGAGATGGTATAATGCTGCCCTCAAGTGCTACTCGTAAGCTTCTACTTCCAAGTTTGGAAATTGTAAATATAGCTTATGGTGCTTTGTAGTGCTTTCTGATAGGAATAATAATAAAATGGACCCCTTTACGAAAAGCAGATCTTGGCTGTTATTTCACCTTTTAAACCAAACTGCACAGAAACAATTTATGTTGCAGAAAAGAAACCGTGTAATATGTGCAGCAGCTAAAATGTATACAAGCAAAAACAGAACATTGAATACTATGTCATTAAAGATCTATTTGCCGTGATAGTGATTCTCACTGAACCCCAATTTATTATGATATTTCAAAGTGGATAGCATTCAATAATAGCAAGAAAACAAAGCGGCCTGTTGTTGTTGGCTGACATGATGCTGATGCCAAATACATCAAATCAATCATATCATATCAATATCTGGCAGATTCTCGCTTTGCATTGATGACCACCGGTCCACAGATCAACCAACACGGAAATCTGCCGTATAACTAAATGTCAGTCTGTGTTTATAAAAGCCGCAGTTTTATGCTCTGATTACAGTTTGTATGTGCTGAGGAACCATGTACGCTGTAATCAGGCACCCGCATGCTTGTCAGGGGAGATGTCCACTCGCTGTGGGTGAACACGTTCAAATGTAGAACATACTCCACACTGACACACATTAGTTTAAGCTTAAATAAATTAACCATCATGAGAATAACCACTGTAACAGCTGCTGTGCCTACTTTCCCACCCTAAACCTATTGTGTATACAAGGTATTTCGTCTGATTCATTTCTAATGCATGAGGCTCAACCACCTCTGTAACTTTGCTGTTAGTGTGTATCTGATATGTGTGGGGAGAGTCAAGGCAGCTCCCATGTCAAACTTAGCTCCCCTCTCAGTTGTTTTATAAGACATAATTACACAAACATATTTCCTCCATTCAGGTGGGATTAAACAACATTAAGTCATTTTTAGATGTACAGATTTAAAGCAAGTAGGTTTAATGAATATTACAGCGGTATTATGCACCAGTCCAGTATTATTAAGCGCAGGAGGCTAGGTGTTTTAAAGCATCAAACAGATTTTGTTACTGGATATGCATTTATATAGGCTATTTACTGGCAGTAAGCTATCATACTCATTATATACAGCCTGTTCCATTTAAAGTAAGTGACCTAGACTACAATATAAAAGTCACACATTCAGGATTTCCACAATACTTTGTTTTTTGAAAGCCAGTTAAGTAACACATTTCTCAAATCACCACAGTTATATGAAACTTAACCAAGAGTAATAAATTGGTCTGTCTAAGGGGTCAAAAAAAGCCACGGAAATAATATTCCTCACTGATAACTAACACAGAGTCTGAACTTTAAACCTTTAAACTTCATCATAACTTTGAATATGTGTTATTGAAAAAAGCTATTTTTGGCACCCTGTAATTGTGGCATTCACAAAGTCTTAATATACATCTCATCATACTGGGTACAATAATCAGGTGACCTTTGTTCTGTTGTAGCTCACAGGGACTGACCAAAGTAGCCCGTGTGTCTTCATTACTGTCATGAAAGTTAATGTTCCCGTCCATGTATGCCTGCATAAGGTTTCTTAAAATTCTACACACATTCACTACATTCAGAATTCCTCATGTGGGGTTTAAAAATACTGTGCATTGATAATAAAGCACTACAAGTACTAAATCTAGGTCTAGAGTAATTACCTGGCTGATATAAGGCAGCCATGTTGGTTTGGTTTCCAGGCACTGTAACATGTGTCTTCTGTATCATGAGCTGGGTAGTCATAAAACAGAACCTCAGAAAACACCCCAGTTTCCCAGTCATAATAACTCTGATAATACATCAACATGGCATTATCACTGAACATATGATAAAATTATGTATTTAAGGAGAATTTACACTGACTGTAGTTGTTACCAGCAGTGATGGAAGAAGTATTCAGATCATTTACTTTTAGATCATTTTCATTTACTACAAGTGACAATACTACAGTGTAAAAAACAAAGTTTCAAGAAAAAGTCCTGCATTCTCATTATGCAGAATGGCCCATTTCAGAATCAGATATATTATATTACGGGATTATAATTTTTGATGCATTCATCTGTTTATTATTTTTATGTTGCTGGTAAAGCTTTAATGACTTTATATGCTGCTGTGTAGCTTACCCTATAATAACATATCTTACGTAGATATAATTTATTAGTTGATATATATATTGTATTAATAAGTAACCAGAACTAAAGCTGTCAATCGTAGTGCAGAAAAACGTGCAATATTTGCCTGCAAAATGTAGTGGAGTACAGAAGTATAAAGTAGCGAAAAATGGAAATACTAAAGTAAAGTTTAAGTACCTCACTACTGTACTTGAGTAAACATACAAGGTTACATTCCAGCACCAGTTACTAGGTAGTCTAAAGTTAAAAGAAGTTGTGAGAAAAGGAAAACTTGACTATTGTCTTTAGCCATTTAAAGATAAGTTTGCATGAAACTGAGAAAAAATACTATATGTACATCTTAGACCAGACCAGCAGTATCTGCATTAAGAAAGAACACTTTACCCTTCTGTTAAACTATCAAGACCAAAATAAAATCTCTCCATAAGCAACTTCTCCTCCTTGTAAAACAGCTCTTAGGTCTTGTATATTCCATGGTTTGAGCAGGGGACCTTAGGAGAAAGGTCAGAAAGTAAATAATATATAGATTTGAAGGACATGAAGTGAGACGGAGGAGAAAACGGGAGCAGTTGAAGTCATTAGCAGAAAACACAGTCCTGTGTTGTTGACTGTGTTTTCATGTTCTGTAGATCCACTACTGGGAGAGGGACAAGCAGAACCAGACTGAAAAGGTCAAGGTGATATTTGTCCCAGACACCCGTGTGCACCTCACCAACCTGACCAGTTACACACCTTACCTGGTCACTCTGACAGCCTTCAACACAGCTGGAGACGGCCCACCCAGTGACCCCCGCGGGACTCGCACCCTGCAGTCTGGTAGGTGACAGTTAGGTTCCCTAAAACCAAATGAACAAGCGTCATATTACAGTCTTTTTGATTTACACCATCCTTTGTGTGTCCCACAGCTCCCAGCCAGCCCAGCTACCTGTCCTTCTCAGAGGTGACAGGAGGAAGCGTCAATGTGTCCTGGGGAGCTCCACTCACTCCTAATGGACAGGTGGAGGGCTACAGGGTCATCTACCAGCCCACGGCTCCTGTACAAGGTATGCACACACATGCTTTATTCAGACACACACACACACAAATACATGTTGGGGAGTATTCATTTCTTTTCAACTGTCCGTGTGAGCGCAGGAGTGAGTAAAGTGGTGACAGTGGATGTGAGGGGCAGCTGGCAGCGGTGGCTGAAGGTTCGAGACCTGATCAAAGGAGCTACGTACGAGTTCAGTCTGCAGGCTCTCACGGTTAGCTATGGACCCCCCATACAAGCAAACATCAGCGCTCAGCCTGCGCAAGGTAGGCATGGTTATTATCTGTGTGTGTCTACTTGTATTAATCATGTTGTGGGGACAAATATCTGTTTATACAGTCCCATCATGGGGCTGCAACTAACGATTATTTTCAGTATCCTTTATTTTGACTATTCTTTTCTCCATTAACCAATTCATTGTTTAGTCTCTAAAATGTCCCAAAAAATTGCCAGAAAATGTTCACCTTAATTTCTAAGAGCCCAAGGTCTTCAGATGTTTTGCCTTGTCGGAGCAACAGCATAAAACCCCGAAACAATTTCCGTTAACAATGCTAGAAAACAGCCAATACTAACATTTGAGAAGCTGTAACCACCAAGTATTTCATATTTTTGCTTGAAAAATGGATTGATTGAAAAGATTGCTGTTGATTTATCGACTAATCTTTTCAGCTCTAATCTCGATTCCCATTTAGGGATATAAAAGATTAAGAGTTGGGTTTTGGTTAAGTTTAAGGTTTAGGTTAAGGTTATGTTACGTTTTGGAGGTTAGACATGTTCAGCTTATATCCAATACTGTTTTTTTTGATAATGTAAAGTAATTTTATATGTTTGTATTGTTGCATTTACATCAACAAACTAACCAGCGATTATGCCAAAGGTTAGGGTATGATGAATGTACATCAATGCACAATTGTGTACAAAAACAAGTACGTGTGTGCCCCCCTCTGACGCTCCAGGCTCCCCTGGGTCACCTGTGGAAATGTCCATCACCAAGACGTCCTCTGCGCTCACTATCCACTGGTCAGAGGGAGATACCGGTGCAGCACCTGTCACCGGATACGTCATCGAGGCTCGTCCCTCAGGTGAGCTCAAACACAAATGCCACGCACAGGTCAACCGCTACCTTACTTGACACGCACCTTTCCATCATGTACACAAATTATTTTTTCATGAATCAAGAGGGAGGTTAAGCACTACCCTGCACTAACCCTCACTGAGTTCACATTTCACCACATTCATAAGACCTTCTGCCCAAATCAAGTCAGCAGCAATTTTCTTATAAAAAGATTACAGGAAGCGGTTTGAACGCACTGCGGGAGAGTCTCTACACTCTGGTATTAATCTACTACTGATAATAATGGCAATAGCCCTTTTATTAATAGTAATAACAGTAATCATCGTCTACTCGTTATCATCATTATCATTGTATATGTAATTTGACAATCTGTGGTCACATTCTGACATTTGAAAGGGAATCATTGACAAGCTCTCTCGCTCTCTCTTTCTCTCTCTCTCCCTGCAGATGAAGGAGTGTGGGACTCCTTCATCAGACTCCTCCCTCCCAGCAGCAGGTCTGTTTCAGTGCCGCTTGAGCGCCTGAGGTCGGGGATCAGCTACGAGTTCAGAGTCATCGCTGTTAATCGCTATGGTTACGGACAGCCGAGTACACCCTCTGCTGCTCTCGCTGGTAAACACACACGCGCTGGTGGAGATCAGGCTAATGAACGAATCCAAGGAGATCCAACTTGTTTGATTGGGGTTTGACTGAATTTTTTAAAACCTTGACTGTAGGAAGTTGCTCTGATCTTTTTGTGTTTGCTGCCATCTAGAGGCCGAGTCACGCAGCTGGGCTTGTGCAAACAGAAGACACCCTGTTTCCCATCTGTGGTGCCAAAATCTGATATTAATGAACTCATTAAATAATTAATGAAAGGTCTTCAATCCAGACATTTATTCAACTTCCTCTCTCTTACCCAATAAAGCTTGTTTTGAGTGTTTTGAATGCTGCACTCTTCTTTGACTTGATTGATTTGATTGAGTTTTGTATACACAAACATCACTGGGGCGGAAAGTTGGAATATTTATGTTAAAAGTTCATTGACAAAATATAAAAAAGGGGTAGTATTCACTTCTTCCTACTTCTTTTCAGACATGAAATATTTATTTATGTTGTTTATTGTGAGTTTGCTGTTAATTGTATTGGTTATTCTAGTTAAGTTTTCTTACTATATATATTTCTTTTTTTACATGTTTGAAATTAAATCTAATCTAAACATTGATATGAGAAAAGAAACATCTTAATCATCATAACTGTTTTGACAAATCAGTTGGACCAAGCAGCATCTCAGTTATAGCGTCAGTCCTCTAATAGTATCATTCACAGACTTTTAATATATGGTGCTGTGCAAACTATAGCTACGCTTTGAACTACAGCTGCAACTATTAGTCACCAACTAATTGTTTCTGTCCTTTTTCAAGCTAAAATGTCAAACATTTGCTGGTTCCAGCTTCCTAAATGGGAAGAATTGCTGCTTTTTTTGTTGTTTATGATAAAAAATTAAGAGTCTTTGAGTTTTGGACGGTTGGTTGGACAAAAGAAGCAATTTTTTTAACTAAGCGATTCAAAATAATTCAAAATAAATAGTTATAGTTAGTTGCAGCCCTACTTTGAACAAATGCAAAAGAAAGTTGATATCTTCCTCATTAGTGTTCCTCCTCTCGTTCCTCTCCTTGTCTGCAGCGCTGTCGGAGCGTCCGTTCTATGAGGAGTGGTGGTTCCTGCTTGTCATGGCTCTGGTGGGACTCATCCTCATTCTGGTCCTGGTCTTCACACTGCTGCTGCACGGACACAGCACCAAGTACAAGGCCTGCAGCACAGGTCTGTGTCTCTGATGCTCACACTCTGCCGTAGTGTTTATATGGTAACCCGGTGGTGATGTTCATGCAGTTGTGGGTTGGCACGTGGTAAATGTTTTACAAATAATGCATTTTTGTCTCCTCGGACAAGCTTACGCTGTTCCAGTCGCCGCCAACAGGCTACTGATTTATTACGGTCTACTCCACTTTTTTGTGACTCTGAAAAGTTGAGGCATGCATCAGTTCACTTGTGCTGTGAACTGAGCGAAATTGCCTCCAGCAGTCTTGTTCCTACAGGAGCGCTGTCACCTGTAAGGGCCGTATGAGTGAGGAAAACAAGGTCAGCCTTGTTCCTTCGGTGCAAACAGCACCCTGAAGCATCGCAGCAAGAATGAGCTCCCTGAAACCCCGCTGTAAATTCTGCAGGGTTTTGAATATGGCTTCAGCGTAATGCTGAAAAGAAGCTTTTTAATTAAGAGGTTTTTAGTCTTAATTTGGCTCACGCAAGCTAATAAAAAAATTGTACAATGTACATCTTATAAAAATTTACCTGGAAGAAGACTAACTGCTTGAAGGCTGTAACATGTTGTAAGAACAGACAAGGTCTAAGTTACAAAACGTAAATGTATCTGGCTATTTATCAGCAACTTCACACCAAATTTGCGTGGAATAGTTCTCATTTCTGGTATTTGAACTGAAGCCCTGTTCAGATCAGACTCACTCCTCCACTGGGAGAAGTTATATTTGAGCTCGCACCACCTCCACAGGGTCAGTCGCGGAGCTCAGCACCCTGGAGTCTCACTCAAGGATGGATGATAACATGACTTGAAGCACAAACTCCCTCCTCATTATGACAAGAAACCAGTATTAGTTTGTCTGATGTGTCTCCCAGTTACTCTTCTAAAGCTTCGCTTCTTCATGTTGAGGCTTTTCTTCCTGTTTTTATCTTGAGTTTGTTCTCCTCTCAGGCGCAGTGTGTGTGTGTGTGTGCGCACCCCTGCATGGCAACATCTGTAATATTTAGTTAGCCCTTACATCAGGACAGCTGTTAATTTGAGTTGCCATGGAAACCTTAGCACAACCTCTGGCCAGTGGAGCAAACAAAACAGAGTGATGGAGGCACATTCAAGAGTGGAGAATCAGAGTCAGCTGGCAACAGCAAATTACGTTTCTGACACTGTTTCTTTTATTGCTCTATTTTTTCTAGTTATTGGTGAATAAATTACATCGATGTTCTGTGTGGTTGTTCCCTGAGTGCCAAATGATGCGTCCCAGTGTCATTTTCTTATTATTATCAGGCCTGAGAAGGAGCTGAATACACAGGAACAATTTCTCCAAAAGGTCTTCAGCCCTGTTGTGACTGAACTGCTGTGAAATTCAGTATTTGTCTGAACTGATTCCATCTGATCCCTCTTTGTTTTCCTTCAGGGAAGCACGTGTCCACAGCAGAGGAGTCCGTAACGCTGGACAACGGAGGCTTCACTGCTCTGGAGCTCAACAGCAGAACGCTCAACACCAAGAACTCCTTCCTGAAAAAGAACGGGACCAGGTGTGCACACACACACTCACTCACACACACACACACTTCCCTGGATTTGTTCAAGTTATTTCATTTTCTTAGATGTTACATTTATTGTGTGTGTGTGTGTGTGTGTGTGCTGTCCAGGTCTCCTCCCAGGCCCAGTCCCGGTGGTCTTCACTACTCTGACGAGGACATCTGTAACAACTATAACGGCGCCGTGCTCACTGAGAGCACCACACTCACAGAGAAACCCACAGAGGTCTCTGAGTCAGAGGTATCTCTCGCTATGTCTCTCTCTCTTATTCAAAGGCTTCATTGACCTGATGGGAACTGAACCTGTGTCATTGTAGATACATATAGACAATAATATGTCTGTACTGCTGTGCTATCAAATAAAAGTGAAAATGCTATTTAAAAAGTTCCTGTTCTACAAAAACAGAAAAAAATCACATTACACTCATGAATTAGTTCCCTATTTAAAAAAACATGTTGGCGTGTGCAATACCTTTAAACACACCATGAACAGGACGTCCTGCTGTAACCTCAATGTTGCGGGTTCGAGTCCGACCAGAGACCTTTGTTGCATAGCATCCTTCACCTCTCCATTTTTCCACTGTTGCCGATTGAATAAAGGCAAAACTGCCAGACACACACATCACAAATATCAGCATCAACAAACAACAAACAACTCTTGTTTGATGTTTGACTCACTCATTCTCATTCCTGACTCCTACATGCAATGTGAAAAAGAGGATTTGAGCCGAGGACGTTGCAGTCACCCAAAAATGTGTTCAATTAAAAAATTAATACAAAAATAAAAAAGTCAAACCAGCCTACCATTGTCGTGACACTTTGGACGCCTTGTTAGACTGTTGGAGCAGGAATATGTTTGATGTGTGTGTCTCTACTGTCAAATAAAGGTAAAAATAACAAAACACCTATTTAAAATGGTCAGCCACAGATGTGCTGATGCTTCAGACCTCAGCCCCCGTTATGTTCCTGTGTCACAGTCTAACCCCCGCTGTGTGTTTGTATCCAGTTAACGGACAGCGACTACGAGGACGAGCAGCCCAAACACTCCTTCGTCAACCACTACATGAGCGACCCCACCTACTACAACTCCTGGAAGCGGCAGCCTAAAGGCCTGAAAGCGATCGGCACTCCTTTTGGCTACGAGGAGTGCGCCGCTGCAGACGCGGAGCCCTACTACCAGACCGTGGTCACCCAGCACAGCACAGGCGGTGCATACACACCCACAGGGCATCCTGCGCACACACACGTCAACCCCAACACCAACCCGCCGGGGTCACGCACCCCCGTGACGGGATTCTCCTCATTCGTTTGACTCTAGAGACAAAATCTGCACAAAATGATACACACATGTACACAAAATGAAGGAGGGGGTGTGTGTTTGGACGAAAGGAGACAGAGCCGGCGGCTTCGGAGGAGAGGGGAGGACGAGCTGAGGAGATGTAGGACGGACTGGTGACAAACAGGCCTTCATGCCGCAAAGAACTAAACCTACACTTCTCACTCGTCTTCTCCCCTCGTTCACAAAGATCCTCACTGTGTCGACGAGTGTGTGTGCGTTGCTCTCCCTCTTTTACGCCTCTGTGTCACTGTGCTTACACACACAGTCACTGTTCTCGTTTCCACACACACATTCACACCGGCGTCGCCACCAGATCTTCATGCCTATTCCAGAGACTCTCTAACGAGAGCTTAGAGCGATGTCTACATGAGTTAGTTTTTGTAAATGTCGAGGGGCCGATTTGCCCTCGACAAGGTGGAACTTTGAATTTCTGCACAACGCTTCTTCTCTGTTTCCTGTATTTACACATGAAGTGCACAAATACACACACACGCCCTCCCCCACTGGGAGAGAGGAACTTCAAGGTAGAGGAGAGTTATTAAAAGATGGCACAGAAGCTTTCGTCAACAGACATGTACATGTACACAAACACGGAGCTGTCAGCTTTAAAATACCACCACCCAGAGGAAAAGAAGAAAATATCAATCAATAATCACAGTTTTTGAACTTGATAAAGGACGGAGAGGGAGTGTGGGTGGGGATTCTTCGGAACTGAAGGCACTCTCAGTGAGAGTGTGGTTTCTAAAAGCGATATGTGATGTTCGGGTTGGAATATATGAAAAACGTCTTTTTTTACCGTCTACTTCCTGTTGTGAGCGCCTCTTATTTCGCTGCCTCCCAAACCATAACGCTTGCACTGAGCCGAACCCCCCACATTTCATCCTAATTCTGTGGAGATTTCATTTTTCACAAGTTTGTGTGTGTGTGTTTGAGTGTGACACGTGTGCGTACAAGCATGTGTGTATAAATGGCTCCATGCTCAGTTTAGAAGCCTGCTCACACGCCTCCGTTGTTCGCTGCTAAGCAAAGCGTGCCATTGTATGTATGTTGGTATTTTTAAGATGTTTTTTGTACAGGGGAACCCTTTTTATTTGTGTGCTGTCGTGTGTAGTTTGGCCATGTTTGTGTAACTCAGATAGTGAAACAGCACTGGTCCTCAGGACAACAGGATATTTTAGAGAATCATTCTTGTTCAAACTGAGTGTGATTGAACTTTGAATCATAAGGCCCCACTATCTGTACCATGGCCTCAATCCCAGCAGCCAGGCGGACACACGTGTACTTTGAACCTCTCTTCAAGTGCAAACAAACATCATCTGTAAGTTTATGCTCATGTATAATTTAAAGATTCTCCTCCCTCCCCGCAGCCTCTCTCACTCTGTCACGCTTTTTTTGAGTCCCATACAGTGTGTGAATAAATGGTCATTGTTTAACAGTGTGTCTTTGTGGTTTGTTTTAATACCGGAACAGTGAACATGTCTCTTTGGATCATCCCCTACATTACACTAGCTGAATTAAAGATGTGCCTCAACGTTATGTCAACTCTCTGAACCTGGCCTGAGGGCATTGTTCATTTCATTTATTATTCATTTTATTAAAGTAGTAAAAGGAGGAAAGGACCAGGGCTTTATCAGTTGTTGTCTATTAATTATTATCCTTCAGTGTTTCGATGTTCTGCTCAGTGTGATACTTGTCTCTGAATAAAGTCGTGCATTCAAGGAAACTGACGCCAGCATGTAGTTATTAGAATTAGAAAAATTAAAGATACGTGAGAGATCATTCAACGGAGCCAAAGTACACTACAACAGTGGTGGTGTACACCTTACAAACTGCCATCTGTTATCAAAAAGGCTTGGTTCACCCATTTAGCTTTATTGTCATTTATTGTATGTATGCAGATCGTTTCGGTTTTATTTTTCCAGGTTTTGAGATTATTTGTCTCTCAGATTTCAGCTTCCACTCCAGCACAGTGGAGGTAAATGGAATTTTGTTTGTGGTACTACAAGTATTATATAAAATGATAAATGTATAAAAATAAATAAATCATCAGTACATGTGTGCCTTTCCAGAATCAATCAATCATTTGCACTTTAACTGCCCCTAAAGGGCAGTAGTTGTGCAGCAGTGAAACAGATGCACAAGAAGTGCATAAATACAAAAGAGAAACGTGTTTAAAAAAAAGTAGCCAAATTAAAACTGTTGAAAAATACATGAAATTGTAAAAGAACTTGTAAAATCATAAAATATTCCTGACCTGAACCTTTAAAATATGGAGCATATCATAAACATGAAGCGTATTTCATTAAAAACACACTGCACTCACTGGTGAAGAAGGTAATAGCAGTTTGAGAGCTCAGAGTCGCTTAAGGTCTCAAACGCTGAATAAAAATTACACTTCTGATAATGTTTTTTATATTTTCAGACAAAAGCCTTTTTGTTTCACTACAAAATCCAGTTAAATACTTTATGTGGCTCAGATCTCTAATAACAAACACGCTAATCAGCCACGCAGTCATTGACACTAATGGGAGTCATCAGTGCAACTGTAATTAAATGTTATGTAATGTGATTATATTAATCACGTTTCATTATTTTCATTCTACCCATTTAAACCTTGTGATACCATCAGTACACAAGTGTGGCGCGTTACCGAGACAACAAGATTTACCCTTCTGAAACCTCAATGATCTGAAATGTATTTTTATTAGTTCCAAAATGTTTAGTCGGTTGATTTATAGACTTTTTATCAGTAACAATATAGATAACCAATGAATCTTTTAATTAGATCACTCAGTAAACATTGCTGGTGTTTGCTGGCTCCGCCTTCTCAAAATGTTAGAATTAGCTGCTTTTCTCTTTTTTAAATAATATTTTTCCCTTTGATCAGACAATGGTGTGGCCTGTGGAAAATAGCTTTTTTCAATTTTTCTTTTACAACATTTTTGGGGAATAAAAGGTGAATTGATTGATGGAAAATACATCAACAAATAAATCAAAAAGGGAAATAAGCATTTGTTTACATGCACAGTAATTAACTCAAGAATTGTACTTATATATATATATATATATACACACTGCTCAAAGAAATGAAAGGAACACTTTTTAATCAGAGTATAGCATCAAGTCAATTAAACTTCTGGGATATTGATCTGGTCAGTTAAGTAGCGGAGGGGGTTGTTAATCAGTTTCAGCTGCTTTGGTGT
>JAVQJD010004821.1:0-13743 GCA_036023655.1 Nannoperca australis
AGAGAGAGAGAGAGAGAGAGAGAGAGAGAGAGAGAGAGAGAGAGAGAGAGAGAGAGAGATAACATAACAAAGTTAACATCACATCTTGACCACAGAGACACACTGAGCGACACACATTAATGATTGGATTACTGTGAGGAAGCCACTCACAGCCATTCCTCTGGACAGTGTGGAGGTCTCACAGAGAGACTGATGGGAAACAGAGGCTGTCCATATTCACTCTTTACCACAGAAACCAATTGTACCATGAAGGAAAGGAAACAGGAGGCAGGAGGAGACATTGAGAGGATGCACATGACATGACTGTATTCCAACAGGACCCTCATCACGTGTTTTAACTGGTCCATCCTTCAGTAAATTATTTCACAACAGCATGTCTGTCTGAAAATGGTGGCCATGTTTTGGTTAGACAAAGGTAGTCGCCGGACTCTGTATGCTTCATTTGAGTATGTGAATGATGAGGCGTCCTTATCAAAAACACAGGACAAGCCAGAGATGTGTGTGCACAGCATGGACGTGCACCTACTGTACCTCCAGTGTGGTTCAAGCGGCGCTTCAAGCTGTCAAGGTTGGCTCTGAAGACCTGCTGGTTACCAAGACACTTCAGAGCATACCACTCCAGGTGCTGCGGGTCATCCTTTGTTAACTTCCTCATCCAGTCCTGTTTGGGTTGTGCTGTCTTGATGCTGCTGTCACAGTAACCCACCTGAACCTCGTTAACCATCGCAGCACCCACAAACTCTGGGAAGTCTGAGACTCCAGAAGATGCAGTCAGGAAATATTTCAGCGAGTGTTTCACTGCAGGACAAAGAAGGTTTTCAGTTTTTGAATTGCATTTTATACATTTTTCTTGTGGTGCTTGAAAGACTTATTGGCTCTCTGTTCCCCCAAAAATAACATTTTAAATCTGTTATATCGCAATGATCTGAAAAAGAATCTTATCTTGTTATATAGACCCATTCCCATGATATTTTAAGCTGTAACTTTGAGATGCAGTTGCGTATTGATGCAACTATTATTAAGGGAACTAGATAATGTGTTGAATTACTGTAATATATATGTATAATTCTGACAGTTTTGTGACGTAATTGTCATATCAAAATGTAAGTTGTGTCAGATTGTTGATTGAAAAAGTCCTAAAAATACATCCGTGCTACCGTCTCTTAGCAACGTCAATGTAATCTCACCCACGGGGATTCCTCAAAGATACTTCCATGATGTTAACAACAGAAACAAAACCTGTTGAACTAACGGCGGTGAGCATTTATATATATATATATAATATATAATTATGTCGTTGTCAAGTGGATATGACATTTTTAACATTATTATTCAGTGTGACTTAACGAAAAAAAAGAAAAGAAAGTGAAAGTGTAATTTCCGGTAACAAAACGTTCCGCTACACCAGATAGAGACCAAATCATTAAAATCAAACATCTTTTGCAGCAACAACACTAACAGGAAGTCCTGTGGTACCTGTAGATGCAACGTGACAGAAGAGGAGCAACACAAACACCTTCTTCATCTTGTTCTGATGAATAAACCTGCAGCTCAGGAGGCAGTCAGCTGGTTTGTGTTTGACACCGAGCTGCGGACTGTGGGCGTGTCCAGCAGTCACTAAGAAGACTATGACCAATGACTCATGTTACCAGATGGAAATATTCTACTAATTGCGTGATGTAACTTTTTAATATGAATTAGACTTCACGTCATTCCTCAGCAGACATGATGCTTCCTCGCTGTAAAAGATCATCAGAATCAGAATCACGCTTATTGCCAAGTAGGTTTTCAGATACAAGGAATTTGATTTGGTATATTGGTGCGTAACAATAAACTTAGTAAGTCGAAAATAAAAAGAAAGATAAAGCAAGTACAACAAGTCAAGAAGCACAAATTTAAAATATTAAAACTGACAATGCAATATGAAATAATATAATAATAATATAAACTTAAATAAAAGAGCTGGACAGTTCTGTGCAAAATCACCTTTTCTTTATCACAGACTGATTACTTGAAAAAATAAAATGGCCTTTTGTTGGCTATGACATTACAGGTAGCTTACAACACAAATAACTTTCCGTGTCTGCCAATGATCTATTACATAGTAAAATATATATTTTACAAACATTTTGCACATTTGTCTTACAAAATACTGAGAGTTTCCACCAGGTTACACGCTTATTATCAGTCTACATCCTGTCTCCTCCAGGATGCTCCTGCGTGTCTAGTCAACAAAACACTACTCTCCTCTCGCGATATTTCAATTTGAAACCGCATCATTCCTCTTGAGTCTACTTTACATTTTTCACACTTCAATCGTTCTTAGCATTTATGTGTAGAAAAGTGTTTTAGAAACATTATATAAACGTCCACATACCGTTACAATCGTCTCATGGAGAATCAAACGTGTGTTTTCAGCTGAGAGGAGACGGCGAGGGAGCACAGAAGGAGGCACACTTGGAATGGAACGCGTCCCCGCGAGATTTCGCCGAGTTTACTTTCGTGAATGCCACGTCTTACCAGCAGCAGCACCAACGTGGACAGAAATACCAGCAGTTTACTGAACATACTGCACGCAGGACAGAGTCACCAGCGGCACAACAGGCAGTCATATCGGACACAATCCGGTAAGAACGAGCCGTTGGTTTTTCACCGACATGTCGCAGCTCGTGATCCTGCTCCCGCTGCAGCAACACGTTAGCAACACGCTAGCTAGCTAGCTAGCCGGCCAGCAGGGTTTCTTTACCACTCCTGGAAACCGGGGATCAGTGGTGATTAGTGTGATGGCCCGGGCTTTTTACTGTTTACTGTGAGATTAGAGTTGACACTTTTCAACACCAGGAGATTATCGGCTTCACAGACACATCCGGCAAACAAACAATCACAACACAAAAGCTCAGTGAAGCTCAGATGGGTGCATGTGTTAGCTAACAGTTATAACGTGACAGTCTGCACACATCAGCAGGTGTGACTGTACATAGTGTTCAGACAGTTTTACCTCAGAGACATTAGTGCTGTAAAGCTTCCATATCCTGCTGTTAAATGATGCTTTGAACGCCCCATCAAATTCCAGTGCAGCTGGTAAACCTGCCATGTTGGCACTATAATGCAAACTGTCTGTTCTGATGAGAAGGACAGATCTCCACCCAGGTGGGACTACACCCCCAACCCCGCTGAAGAAGCTCTGGGGACCGATCACGTCCTGTTCTGGAGCACATCTGACTCCATCACTGTGACGTGGTGCGAAAGCAAATGCATCTTTCAGTATATGAGACAGCCACCAGCTCAGCTTTGTAATGTGAGTGTGGCCCACAAATCTCCCAAATACGCTTTGTTTGCTGATGCCAAACATGTTGGAGAAAGTCTTAAAGCTCGTCTCTTACACAAACCCCCCCCCCACCACCCAAAGAAAAATCTGGATGACTCAGTGTCTTCCTCTTCAGCAGCAGCCACAGTTTCTCTCATATTAAATGGTGACCGATCATTCAATAGTTGCACTGATCAGGACTGAGGTAACTGCTGCAGAGGCTTTTGCAACTGCTGCAACTGCTTTAATGTCGCAGCGAGAACGATGAATCGTTTCAGGCTCTTTCTTTTACTGATTTCTACTTCACTTGACCACAGAGTGTCTCTGTATGAATCCACACCTGCTGATTGTATTCTGTTTATTCTGTGCATATATGACATTTCTCTGCACTTGTAGTTGGATGCGGAGACATTTTGTCTTGTGAATCTAATATAAATGCATAACATCCCAGAACACTTAACGTGCCATAACGTAGGTGGTGTATTCCTTTTCAGTGGACTGGTGTGTGCATACGTGGGGATGGTTCCTTTTTATTTCAACTTTATTGCACATTATGCAATTTTTAAATCTACCATTAATTAATATCGTTAGGAAAATGAAGTTACTGTTTTATTTGCATGATCAGAAGAATGTTAACGATGTAAACAGGCAGAACATAGATCATTATCTGTATATTCGAGTAGATTCCAGTGTGCATGGAATCGGCACCACTGAGTTTATTGATCAGACAACATGTGAGTCTTTATTCATTCTGTCATGTGTCTCTTGTCTAAGGGGATACTATGGGCTGTGTACGTCTGCTGGCCCTGACTGCAGTGCTCCTGTTAGCCTCCCAATCAGCCATCGCTCATAGCCATTCTCATGGTGACCATGGACACGGCCACCATCACCACGGCCACGCCCACGGAGAAGACGATCACGACCCCCAGGTGAAGATGTTCCACGGAGCGAGCAAGTGGAGTGCCGAGGCCAACCTCCCGCCACACGAAGAGGAGCGCCACGATCACGAGTACCATGACCACGCCCACGGACACGCCCATGATCATGGACATGCCCACGACCACGACCATGGACACGCCCATGATCATGGACACGCCCACGGACACGACCACGGACACGCCCATGATCATGGACATGCCCACGACCACGGACACGACCATGGACACGCCCACGCCCATGATCATGGACACGCCCACGGACACGGCCATTATCACGACCACGCCCACGGTCATCAGGAGGATATTATTTGGGTGCAGAAGGAGGAGAGTGCACACGGCCACCCACACGGAGGGGAGAGGGTGAAGAGGGACCTGGTGGAGCTCTGGACTCAGGTGTGGTCATGAGTTACAATGTGTGTTTCCTCCAGTTGAGTGAGCCGTTCAGTGGCTAGCTGGTGCTTTTTCCCCTGTTTTCCTGCTAAGCTACGCTAACCACCTCCTGGCTGCAGCTTCATATTCAACATGCAGCGATCTTCTAATGTGAAAAGCGTTTTTTTTTTAAATAGTTTTTTTTTTTTTTTTCAAAATGTCAAAGTACTCCTTTTTAAGGGCTTTGCAGTTGCTGTCATTTAGTTACTTCCACTTCGCTGCTCTCTGAGTACTCAGTTTTCTCCTCTCCGCAGCAGACTTTTCTTTGACTGCTAAGTCATTGATACTGATCTAAACTATCTGAGAATACATGCTTTACTCAGACTAGCGTCCACACAGGCCGCTGAGTCTGTCCTGTGCTGTTTTGCCCTCATGCTGCGTTGTAGATGTTCTTGGTGACTAATGAGAGTAAACCTCCCTCCGTCTCCTCCCGCAGGCTATCGGAGCGACCCTGCTGATCAGTGCGGCTCCGTTCCTCATCCTGTTTCTGATCCCAGTTCAGTCCAACAGCGACCAGCACCAGAACCTGCTGAAGGTGCTGCTCAGCTTCGCCTCCGGAGGACTGCTGGGTGACGCCTTCCTCCACCTCATCCCGCACGCTCTGGGTAGGTAGTGGATTGTCGTGTCTCTGGCTCCGTTCTTTCATCGGCTCATCTGCTCCGTACACATGAAGCAAGCTTTTACCTTCTCACAGCTCGTGTCGGCTTTGCTCTTTGTTCTCTGAGCTCACTGTCACTTTGTCTGGAGACTCGCCAGCTGGAGTGAGTTTGCTTTGAAGTTCGACACATAACATTGTGATTTGTTTAACCAGTGTATTCATTGAAACCAGTTTAGACTGTAACAAAGTCTTTGAGCTGCCACACGGAGCTCTGGCAGTGGGACTCCTGTTTATTATTCGGTACATACTATCATTCAGATTATCTGGGTCAGTGAACACTTTAGTCCACGTCTGACTGCAACAGTTTGTCTCTGACTTTCTCTTGTGTCGTGTTGTTGTGCACAGAGCCTCACTCTCACCATGAAGACCATCTCGGACACTCGCACCAAAGTGAAGAGTCACATGACCACGGCCACTCCCACGGTACGTCAGGGGCAGTCAGGTGGTACTAACTGTACTTCTGTCTCTCTCCTGACTTTTTAAATCATTTTTAAGCATTTTGTATTTCTCACTTTTTATTCATCGTGTTTCCTTGTTGAACTCCGTTCAGAGTGAAAAACAAAGACTGGAAACTCTTAGAGGTGCAAAAATCACACATAGAAATGTTTAAAAGCCACATAAAACCTGTGTCTACGTTCATGCACGGTGACACATATATGTGGAACTTATATATAACGCATACTGCACTGGGCAGAAGAAACTGATGAGTGGATCATGTATCACAGCCGCGGCTCCCTGTCCTCTCTGCACAGGAGCTGCCCACGGTCACATGATGTCAGTGGGTCTGTGGGTTCTCGGTGGGATCATCGCCTTCCTGGTTGTAGAGAAGTTTGTGCGTCTGCTGAAGGGAGGTCACAGCCACGGACATTCCCACGGCCACTCGCATGGTACGCATCTGCTGCGCTGACCCAACGTCTTCACTGTGATACATCAAATATTCTCGTTGCTCCCGAAATGAAAGATTGCAGTTTCTTCTACTCGTAATCTGAGGAGCAGATGTGGGCAACGCTTCTAATTTGAACTTAATGTGACATTTTCAGCTCCCAAGGAAAAGCACAGTGATGGAGAAGAAGAAAAGGAAAAGAAGAAGAAGAAGGAGGATAAAAAAAGCAAAGACGACAAGGCGCCAAAGAAAGAGGAGAAGGGCGCAGGTGAATACCTCTGATTTCTGTAGACTCACCTGTGGTTGGAGACACAGCCCCCTCTGCTGGTCAGCCACTGAGCTGCAGTGTCCCCATGTGATTTCGCTCACCGTGTGATGGCCCATTGTTGGTCTTGTAAAATCAGAACGTTGTTACTTTGATTTTGTAGGTCACATGATGAGTAATGTGTTTTCTAAAGTAAAAGTGTAGAAATAACACACGCAACCCTTTATTCAAGTCTTTGTTCTTTTAGGAGCAAATCAATACTTGAACTGTCTGTAATTATAGTAATCAGCGTGCCCTACATTTACCTTTTGCCATTTAATTGAGTCTAAAATATGTGAACGATCTGCCCTCAAACATTCACACAGTTGTATGAAAAAAGGTCTTTCCACAGCACGGGCACTACTTTTATCTAAAAAGTCTCCGATGTAGAACTTCACCTTTGTCAGATGTCTGATAGTGACACCACACCAGCGCTCAGTGCTGCTGCTAAACGATCATTCAGACATGTCTGAAACTGAAACACGTCACATGCACCACGAATCATTACTTAAATGAAAATCTGCAGGAAATTAATGCTGTGCTACTTATTCGGGGCTGACGCACGTTGCTCTTCTGGCTTCTCATCAGTCTGATGTCAGCTCAGGTATGTGCTGCTTACATCCTGGGAATTTATGTGATCAAAACACTTTGACTTGCAAAAACAGCTGATCCTTCACCACAGAAATGCTCCGCTGTCGCCCTGCTACCTGACCTACTGGCCTAGATATGAGCCACGTAAGCAACACAGTGTGTTAATTCTCCATGTCTTCTGCATTCTCTGCACTAACAGACATCAAGGTGTCAGGTTACCTCAATCTGGCAGCTGATTTCACACACAACTTTACCGACGGCCTGGCCATCGGAGCGTCGTTCCTGGTTGGTCCAGCAGTTGGCACCGTCACCACCTTCACCATCCTGCTGCACGAGGTCCCACACGAGATCGGAGACTTCGCCATCCTTGTCCAGTCCGGTTGCACCAAGAAAAAGGTAACCAATGCTCGAGCTAGCAGGACCTGTTTAAAAGACGTGGAAACGGACACTTGGTTCTGTGAAGCTCTGTGTTCGTCACCACATGAACTCATATTTTCAAATAAACGGATGGAGAATGTCACATATTAGCTGTGTCCCAATTCAGGGGCTGCAGCGTTCGAAGTACGCAGTCTACCTGGTCCACGAAGGCCGCGTCGTTCGTAGGCCGCACAGACCGCGAAGAGTTGGACTGAAATGGGACGGTCTGGTCTACAGGAGAGTCACGTCACCAGCTGTTGCGTCACAAACTGCCGCTCCTTTCTCCCGCTCTTCACTTTGAAAATATTTCATTAGCTACTGAAGTGATTCTAAACAAAACTTACATTATAATACTATAAATAATATATATATATAATATAAAAGTGTACTCTTCGGACGCTGAGTCGCCATTTCTTTTTAATTAGTAATTTGTCACCGGCGCGCAATGAATTGTGGGATAGCCTCGGCTGCGAAGGACACATCTGATGCGTCGTTCATATGATGGGAAAAGAACGACACATCTGTGACCGCATTCGAAGAACCCTTCGAACTGCCTTTGAGTTGGGACAGCCTTGTCGCGGCGCTGTGACGTCATCGGTCTTTAAATACGCACTTCGAACGCTGCAGCCGCTGAATTGGGACACAGCTACTAACAATCCTGTAGTAATCCTCTTCCTCTTTCCCATCAGGCCATGTGTCTACAGCTGCTGACAGCTCTGGGAGCTCTGGCCGGCACAGCTTGCTCCCTATTGGCCGAGGGCGTGGGCGCCGCGGCGACCGCCTGGATCCTGCCGTTCACAGCCGGCGGGTTCGTTTACATCGCCACGGTGACGGTGCTGCCAGAACTGCTGGCGGGCCGCTCCAGTTTCGGCCAGTCTCTAATGGAGATTCTGGCGCTGCTGTTCGGAGTCGGCATGATGGTGCTGATCGCCGAGTACGAGTGAGACGCAGCAGCGTGGACGGGAGGGAGGCGGGAGGGAGAAGGGCAAACGGGTTTTAAGTAGAGCGGATTATTGTGTGTCGGGGGTGCGTTATCTTACTTTTTCTTCATTGTTTTGGGAGAAACACCACCTACTGATGGAGAATGGATGGTTTTTGTTGTGTTTTTTTGCAGTTCACGTCCCTGATTTGTGTTAAAGTTTCTTTCTCGGCTTCTTAAAGACAGTTGAGCAGGAGAGACTGAGAGCTGGAAAGAAACAACCTGATACTGATGTTTTTGGGGAATCTGCTGTGTTGTTCAGCGAGAGCATCCCATCATAACAGGACCTGAAAATCTTTCTGTCCGCCGGCCCCAAAATTCTCTCTGCACTGTGTCACTACATGGAAGATTCAGCTGGCGGCCGGTCCTCAAAACTACATTTCAGAGTCGGGTCGGTGAAAGAGCAGAGGAACGACTGTATGTGTGTTTAATGTCTGTTTAGTTCAGAGAGATTGAATGTTAATATTTTTGCATTCCACAAAATAAAAGTCAATGTTGTCTTCTACAAATGTGCTCAAGGTGGCATCATGTTTACTCTCAAATCTTTCAAATCTGTATGAAAGTTTAACCTTTAACACTCGCAATCCACAGACAGCTGTGATGACCGTCCCCATTAAAGCTTCATGACTATCAGTGAGGATTACCTTTCAGCTTATCCAGTCATTAAAGATGCGTATTTACTCTGTGTGAGTGTTTGGATGGCCTGTTTTAATTTCACATGGATGGAATTCAAGTCAAACCCCCCCCGACACCCCGACACCTGCCATGCAGACGAGCTCCACTGTCGGCATGGACGTCACTTTCCAGTCCACTCAGGATCAAATATTAACTTTGAATGTTTTCAAACAGGTTGTTCTTACAGAATCGGGTCTGAAGAGTCTTGCGCTGCAGATCGTGAAGCCTTTTAAAACAAATGAGCAACTATAAATGAATAAAATTGACTTGAAAATTATTTAAACAGGAAACATTCAGATTTTCAGAGCCTTTAAAATAAATTGTAGGTTTGTGTGTAGGATGGTTTTCCATGTCTTATTTTAGGACTGAGTTATAATTATAGTAAACTTTATTTCACTACATTGACAATAAGATATGAAACGTGATAATGTGCAGTCTGCTATTTCAAAATGAAAGCGCAGGTACAGGTTTGTGCAAAACGATACGCTAGCATTAATAAAAAGATACAGTTTGAGAAGTGATAAAGGGATTTGATCTGTTACCCTCAGAAACATAAGAGAGAAGTGATGAGTAATAAATAAAAGCATGTGCACTGACACTTGTCTGGTCACTCCTCTACTTCTGTGGAACAAGTATGACTAGTGTCTTAAAAACAGTGATGAAGTGATGCACAACACTGGTATGATTCTCGTTTCCTTTAGAAACAGGTCGAGTGTGTGAGCTTCATTAAATCTCATTGGTTTGACTTTATTGTATTTTCTTATTCTGTAATCAGCCAGCAGTTCTAGCGTGTCATGTGACATTGAGCCTCAGGGCTTAAAAGCAGGTCGAGTGTGTGACCAATGAATCTCATCTGCGACTTGCAGCTATTTGATCTGACAGATTTTGATTTCCTTATTCTGAAGTTTAGTTGTGCCATGTGACTGAGCTTTCAAACCTTTCATTAGCAAATAAGTTCCACTGGACTCAACACTCACTGTCTACGTGTAGATACTCTTAATTGCAAAGGAACCTGGGTGTTTCCTCTTGAATGCAGTCCTCTCCCCTCTACACACCTGCTTCCTCACCTGATTACTCAGCGGCCTCTCATGAACTTCATCAGCCTGCTGCATAAACACTCCGGTTCTTCAAGCATCCCTTCTGCTTCACTGTGTCTTATTACGAGGGTAATTATTGTCTTCAGCTTCCAGTGTCCTTCCCCGGACCATTCTCTGCCTGTCTGCCCGCCTGGACCAGAAGCCTGCCTCCCCCCCGTTTAAGCAATCAACCATGCCATTGTCTGCACTTGGGTCCACACCAGTGACGCCAACAGAGTAACACATGCAAATCCACTGAAACACACATTTTACTGGAGGAGAACAAACTCTCTGGTTAAACAAGAAGCTGCCTGTTTGACAAAGTTTCTTTTTCACTTTAAAATGAACAAGCTCAGTACTTTAGTTTTAAGCTCAACTTAGACCTAGAATTAGAAATAAAAAACAATACATCTAATTTGCAGAAACAAGGTTATAAATGAAACCGATAGCTTCAGTCCAGTTCACACGTTCATCCCTCTTTCAGGGGAATACCTCCTACTTATTTTCATAGCAACTCATCTTTTCCACTCAACAGCTCTTACTAATGACTCAAAGCTTTAGGTGTTACAGTTTGACTGCCTGTCCATTCAATGAGGAAAGAAAAGCAAGTTTCCTTTGAGTCCTCATACATTAACGACAAAATCCGTCCTTTATCGTTTCCAAAAGTACAAAATATGAAGTGAAAAGTGATGATGAGCATTTTCAGATATTTGTGATTTGGTTGTTACGGTACAAAGACACAAGTGGCCTTCAGTGTCAAAGTCAAGAATTTTGTGCTATTGAGCTATTTGAGTTATTTCTATTTATTACCATGACAATGTTTTTATTGTAAATAGACTATATAAATAAAATTGACTTAAAATGTGTTAAAACAGGAAACATTTTCAGAGCCTTTAAAAGAAATTGTAGGTTTGTGCATTCAGGTGGAACCCGAGGATGGTTTTGTACCAAAGAAGGTTTCAGTGTCTTATTTTAGGACTGAGTTGGGGGTAACGCACCACTTTCCAACCTGATTTTGCTCCTGACCCCTTTAAAAAAAGAAAAATGATATCTACTTTAAACCCTTCATCACAAAGAATGATTTCCCCTCTCAGACGGCAGATATGAATAATCTTTAGAGGCCCAAAGGAGTAAAACTGTCCAGTTTTACACAAGATAACAAGAAAAATGTAGTAAAATGGACCAAATATTATAATTATTTTATTATTTCCTATCTAGATCATCATCTTGTGACCGCTCGTCACATCGTGCATGTTGGGGTACTTTTACAGTTACCAGTGTGTACTAGTTCAAGAAAAAATATCCACATATTGGTAATATAGGTATATATAAACACAGTATGTAATTAATGGATAAATACAGGAAGTTAATAGTAATGGATAAAGAGTTAGCTAAAAGTAATAAATGGTGAATTACCCAATAAACAGTTAAAATCGCCAGAAATGTTCATTAAAAGTCCTTAATTATAGTATATTTTTTATAATTAGAGTAATTAACTTTATTTCAAAACAAAGTTACAAAGTGTTTCATGAGGCTGAAGCAGATTAAAACATGTCAGGACTGAGACAATTAAAACAATAAAGAAATTAAAATACCCAACATCAATTTTTTAGATCATTCTTGTTTGGCAGCAATTTCTGAAGCTAACTCATGTTTCTCAGAAGTTTTCTTTCTTCATTGTTTGTCAGTACCATGACCATGCGGGTTTGATTGTAATGACATTCATTTCCATCTTATTTCAGACAGATAATGAAGTTACACAATATTCTGTGACGATTAAAGGGTGAGACTTACAGTAGTGCTTAATAGGTCATTCTGGTATGTTTAAACCTGGGTCATATTTTTATTTATTTGTATATATATTTGTTGTTATATATATTGCTGTTGCAGGGAGATGATGATGTTTTGGGCCCAAAACAAGATCTTACTTTTTAAGAAAAAGATCTGTCAGGTTACGTTGCAGCCCGATTCGCAGCTGCCAAAAACTACAGTGAAAAGACACCTGGCATTTCAGTTTCCAACAGAAATCAGCTTGTTTCTAGAACTTGTGAAAAATGAGTGTGAGAATTATGAAAGAAGATAGAATAAGTGATCGCTACTGTAGAAAAGAAATACATTTATATATATATATATATTTGTTATTATATATATTGTTGTTGCAGGAAGATGACGATGTTTTGGGCCAAAATAAAGATCTCACTCTGAGTGTGAGAATTATGAATCACTACTATAGAATAGAAAAGAAAGAAATATGGGACCGTATTCTAGAAAATTCATAAAACTGGTTGACTTGCATTTAAACAATCACAGCAAAAAAAGACTCTTTTCACTTGATGAAGACTTTAAAGACTTTTAGACTTAATGATATCTTCATCTTAGAGGAAGAGGATATGTATTACTTTAAAAGATGAAGATCTTTCAGCGTTTTAATTTCCCTTCATGTATTATGTAACCACACAGAAGTCTGAATTCGCTGCTTTTTAAGGTCATTCTTGTTTGGCAGCACATTTTGAAGCTAACTCATGTTTTAACTAAAGTTGTCTTTCTTCATTCTTTGTCACTACCATGACCATGCGGGTTTGACTGATATGACAGTTCACTTCCATCTAATTTCAGACAGATAATGAAGTTACACAATATTCTTTGACGATTGATCATCCAGACTCTGTTAAACCCGGATGCGACCTGTGATTACATTGCATTAGACATGATGCTCTCTGACCAGTGCACCAGACTCATCAGCAACAGAGATTTCTAGGAGCATTTAAGTATTGTTGTAAAGTCAAAACTACAATTGTTCAATGTTTCAAAATGTTTATTCTATAAAAGTTTTCTAACTCAGAAAATAATGTTTTTTTTTGACGTCTTGAATAAACCACTGGATTATTTCCTCCTGTTCATTATTCAAATGAAGATTTGAGATGGGGAAATCACCCTTTGACAGAATACCCCCATGCCTCACTGGCATATATAAAGTGTAATGGGGTTGCAGGTAGACATAACTTAATTTTAAGGTGAAAAGGTTGGGATCCACCAGCCACGTTTCCAATGCGATCTTTAACAGGCTAGCCTTGGCACATAAGAAGAAGATCACATATCTCACATTTATTTCCTGCTTTCTCACTGCTGGGAATGTAATTCAACCCTGGAGAGTTTCTCCTTGTTTTTCTATTAAGGCTGTAAATCCTAATTCACCTGGAGCCTGGCCACACTCTGGGAGGGGCAATTTAAGGGCGCGGCCTGGACACCATGAGTCATGCAGGTGCCTTTATATACAGATATTCAACCAGAGGCCTGTCATTTGCAATAGTCATCATGGATACAGACCGAGATATGCTCAAGTAAGTAATATTAAATAGATATATGTATTTTATTTTTTATTAATAGTATAGTTTATTAATAGTTTATTTTAAGCTATTACCAAAATTTAATTAGAAACAATATTAAGATAATCAAATATTAGTTATCACATTAATTCTTGTTTTA
>JAVQJD010004822.1:0-15633 GCA_036023655.1 Nannoperca australis
TTAAAAGCCAACAGTGTTCGGGCCAGTCTCACATGAAGGGGCAACTTGTTCCGTAGTTTAGGGGCTGCAACGGAAAAAGCCCGATCTCCCCTTTGTTTCAGCTTAGCCCTGGGAACATCAGAGTACAATCTCAGACCATTCCACATGCCAGTGTAAACAGGAAGCACATTATCAGAGGTTGCTTAATTTCAGAAAATAATCCAAACAAAGAACATAAATTGTGGAAAGTAAGAGCAGAGAGTTCGACCAGATGGAAGTGTTACTTAAAGTAAGTGTTGTTATTCGTTATTACAGTTGAATTAACTGCTGGTAGTCATGGCTGAGTCCATTTGTTTGGGCGTGGCTAATCAGGGAAGGCACATCGTGGCTGATTAGATCAAATCAGAAAGAGAATGTGTTTGTCTGCGTCAGCGTTTCAAATGTCTCCATTTTAGGGGTTGTAAAATGCCAAAGTAGCGTAGATGCTAGGTGAAAACGTAGCAAAAGTTATGCGTTTTAAAACAAAACGTAGAAGTGTGGATGTAGCCTAAGTGCTCTGTTTCTCATAGTCTCTGTTAAAGCCACACATACCTTCTTTAAGCTAAGGGGTAGAAGCTCCCATTATTTCCATATGTCCTATATTTCATCATCCCCATTATAGAGAGTTCAGGTGACATGAGCACTTCAGGGAAAAGGGTGGAGAGATGATATTCAGAAAAGCATGATGGCAATAAGCATGAAGACTCCTTTAAATAGGAATAGGAAGACTTGGATAGCAACCAAAAAAAAAAGATTCAGACTACAACACAGCGTGACGTCTGGGCTCCTCAGATGCCCAAAGGCTTTCCTCTAGTGGCAGAGTGCATTCAAAACTCTGTGTACCGATGCAACTCAGTGGTATCTTCCCTTTAATCCTCCTCTCACAATACTCGGCAGATGAAATTTTCCAGAAAACAATATATCTCTCAATAACGCTGTCAAGACTTATTCATCACTGTGAGCCCTGGTAGGCTAATCTTTACTTATGGATCCGTTTGTTATTAAAAAAGCACAGTGCGCATCCAAGAAATGGTTGCTCAGAGGCGCCCGGATGTATGAGAGAGAAAGCAATTAGCCGTGCTGAATTAGTTTGAGTTTCTAAAGGCAAAAAAAACCCAACTAATGAGAATCCTAATAACTGCATGAGTGAAGATACAGGAAGCATGAAATATTTATTAGAGATTAATTGACATGGGCTTTGAAAGCTGATAGTAGATTCTTTAATTTGACCAAAAGAAATTACAAGCACTTGGTTTTTGCCCCAGAACTTTTATGTGACACTAAAGCTCTCAACGGACAATAATGAAACTGTTTGAGGGTAAACAGCTAGTGGTGGGCAAAACTGATGAATACATTAGGATTTTAAATGAAGAAAAACAAATTCAGTGAGTTTTAAAAAAAAAGGTGCTTTCTCACTCACTCAATCAGGCAAATGGTGGCTTTACACCTGAAGCAAATAATATAATGGTATACCTCAATAACAATTACATTTTAAAAGCCTATTTCTGGACCTGTCACAAGATATTTGTGTGCTTGAGTGACATTAATGGATTGAACATTCAGGCTGCTTTATTTAGGAGGTCAAGTGAGAAAAGAAGATGGGCTGCGGTAAAATGTAATAACGTGGAGTAAATCCACCGCAGAATGTCAGCTGAGAATATGTCACCGCAGGGAACAAAACCATGTTAAGTGCAGTATCATCTCTCAGCCGCGCACACAGAACCCAGACAGCCCAAACCTCCCAAATGGTTCAGACCCTGGGTAACACATAAATGTGTTCATGAGACAAGGATTAATCTGTAAATAGGTTATCCCGGTTGTATGTTGGAATCCGGTTTGACAGCAGGGTTCAGCGGACAGTGACGGATTTGAAAGCCATCAGTCTCAGACAAGTCAGATGTGCTGGATCTTCACTGGTTGGCTTTGATCTAGAGCATGTCTGGATCACCTTCACGTCTACTGTAGAAATGGTAAATAATCTACTTTGTGACGTGTCAACGTTCCTGAAAGGCACATTAGCAACACTTACACCCCTTCATCATCACCCCTTCACTTTTTTTTCATGGCATATACAGTACATGTGAGCACCCTTTTCAGCTTACTTACGATATGTTTTGTAAGAATTTGGTCCATTATTGTTATGTGCAATTGTAGACCAATTCACAATCACTTTAACAGGGTTTATAATATTTTCATGAATTATTTCTTTTGGTTTAATAACATTTTAAGAATATGAAACATAAATGTTGCCCCTTTTTTAATCATTAGTCATTAAAAACTGTCTTAAAGGCACTCATGTTGGGAACCACTGGTATAGTTTCTTCTTGGTGTTTGGGTTTAAAGGAATGACTTGACATCTTGGGAAATATGCTTACGTGCCTTCTTTCCATGAGTCAGATGAGTTTAGCTAAGTTAGCTTAGCATAAAGACTGAAAACAGGGGGAAACAGCTAGCCTGACTCTGTGCAAAGGTAACAAAGTAAGCCTTCCAGCACCGCTAAACCTCAATAATTAACAGTTTATATATGGTTTGTAAAAGTTGTACAAAAACAAAAGTGTGAAAACAAGTTGTAGTTTTAAATGTGGTTATCTACCGCATATATGATGACAAGGCTAAGCTAAGCTAATCAAATGCTGGCTGTTGCTTAATGTTTACCGCACAGACGAGCAAACATATTCAGCATATTTCCCAAAATGTTGAACTATTCCTTTAAAGATCCCATTACTGCTGACGTGTCCTTTAGCAAGACTCTGATTGCCTGCCAACTTGGAGGAGCTGCTCTGCCGCTGACCCTGCACTCAGGGCTCCATCAGTAAAACATCACATTTAGCAGAAAATGTTCACAGAAATTATTGTTACTCATTGCGAGAGGATAATGGATTTTAGTGCACTACCATTATGGCAAGCTTTTGTATTTTCCCATACCCTATTTTAGTGTTGGCCTTGACAGTACTGTGATCATCACATTGTAAAAGCAAGTGGCCAAGATTTACTATGCAGCAACACCCACTGCAGTACTTTGCGGGGGGGGGTCTGCAATCTCTCAATTGTCCAACTGGTCTCAGCAAGGGGCAAAAAATATATATATCATTAAGAATGCATACATTCCTGTATAATTTAAAACCATTTAAATTAGTTTACTGCATGTCTCTGTACTGTATCAATTGTGCGCTTTAATTGTTCTGTTTTAAGTTCATTTTTACCCCATTGGACATTTTACAGCAATACCTTCCCCACAGGGCAAAAGCTTATTGTCCGAGATAATGCTTCACTCACATGTGGTTAAGACATAGTTTTATTCATTTCCTTTTCAGTGTATGGGATTCATTATTCTAAATAGGTAATTTAATCCACGACACTGTACTGCAAACAATCAGCCTTCTTGCAGTACACAGTTTTCTCAGAGATCTTGAATAATGCCTTCAATCACCTACAGAGAGTTTACTGCTTAGTTTAACCCATGGGGTTCTGTCTGTGCAATCTGTATGAAGAAGATTGTTTGTCTCAGGCAGTGTCCTTTATTGCCTGAACAGCCAGGATTCAAAGTGATAATTAAACTGGAGGTGGTTTAACTTTCCCAAAAATTACAATCCCAATATAGCTGCCTCTACTTTTAACCGTTCTTTAATATAAAAGCCTTCCTTGAAGAAAACAAATTATGCTTTGATGAAGAGTGTTCAGATGATTTATAACAGAGGGGTCCATGCTCCTGTCATTTGTTATCTTTGATTTACATGATCTAACAAAACAGATAAAACAAAAAATAAGAAGGGGAAGAATGTCTAAGTAGCTCAGTAATATCTGTAACACCCGTTGAATCTTAAAAGATGAATTACTCCAGTTGCATGATAATTTTGATTAAAAAACAGACAGTACAAATAAAAAGCAGAACAGATTAAAGAAGTACAAACATAAATAATATAGAAGAACACTCACTACAGTATTAAAATAAACAGTTATTCATTCAGACATTATATATTCTCCTCTAGAGATTGAGAAAATAATCAGAAATTGTTGAGATAATGTTTAATATGTGCTGCATCATTGATGGAGGATGTCCTATTGATACATGGATTTTACTAAACAAAAGCCTCATGTTGAAATGTAAAATAAAAATCTGCTAAATAATCAGATATCAGATGAATGTAGAGGAGAAAAAAAATAACTATACTTCTAATTTGTAAATACTGTAGAATAAAGTCTTCAGAAATAAAAAAAACTAAAGTAAAGTGACATTACTTACAAACTGTCAAAATGTGTTATATTCCACTTTTGATAATGTGTAGTTTTTCCACAGTAAAATTCCATTGAATACATTTGAATGGATCCATTCTACATCTTCGTTCAAAATAGAGCTGGCCCGAGGCAAAGGTGAACTTAGCGGCTGTTTAGCACCCCCGGGGCCCCCAGAGGTATCTCACAGGAGGAAATGACAAATCGGTGGTTTCAAGTCAAAAGCTTTTATCTATAAAATGTCAACATATCTGGATCTAAGAAAAACACAATTATTTAGATGAATGACAGTGCAGCTTAAGGATGATTATCTAAAAGGTTTTGAGGAGGTTTTCTTGTGCTAAATGGGCTGAATATGACATTTGAAAGCATTTGAAGACATCATTCACCTGAATGAAAGTTTAAGTAATATTTTATAGTTTTTTGTTTTTTTTGCTAAGTTTTAAGTAATATTCCAACAGAGCACCCGTAGTGCTTGGACCCCTGATTACAACGGCCTGTGATGACAGTAATCAAAGTATTATCATACTAATAACAATGTACAATTTAATTAGCCTAAACCCACATAAAAGTTCTGTAACATACAAATGGAGTCCTTGCAGAATCCCTTCATCTTCACATATTTGTCATCTAAACACATACTGAGAAATGTGAGTAGAGATTATTACGCTGCATCACAACTTGTGCAGCCTGCGATGCACAATGTCTCGCATGTCACCTTCACACTTTGCTCACATGCAGAGGGCTGAAAACATGAAAACATGAGGCTTTCATGTTGGAGAGGGGAGCAACACACATAATACATACATAGCAGAGATGTTTCATGCACTGATACACATTACAACAAAGACTTAAAAGTGTGCATTGTAACTAACTTCACAGCACAGATCGATCCTCTAACCGGCTCTCTAGCCTTGCAGGCATATGGGCACCTGGGAAACGACCGGGCTCTTCCTGATTGGCTAAACAAGCACATGCAAATTTTATCATGCAGCTGTGCAGTGGAGAGTGGGCGAAATCTATTAGAGGGCAACTCCTGTGTGAAATAGAACAGGTGTTTCATGCTGGCATCACACACCGTGGACACTATGTCTGGTTGAGAGAAGAATATGTGTGTGTGTTTGAAAGTAGCATTACAGAGACACACAAAGGAAAAGACAGAAGTCAAGTTCATTACAAAGATAATTATACATTGTTGTGTGTCTAATGCAGCCTTCCTTCAGTATATCTGAAATACAGAGTTACTCAGAGTTTCCCTCAGGCAGAGAGGAGGAGGAGATGGATGATGTAGAGATGAAGGCAGAGAGGGGGATGCAGCAGTGACGGCGGCTTTCTTAACTTAAAGACCCACATCCCTGACCTTAGCAGCTACAGGCAGCATTTAGATGGATTTGAGGAACAGGGTCGGAGCAGAGATAAAACCTGATAATAATAGTAAATAACAGGATAAATAACAAAGTTCATTGGAGGTGTAAGCAGATGCAAAGCAGAGGAGATAGTGGGTGGTAGAACCCCAGAGGTTGCAGTTTATTTATATTTCCATGTTTATGCCTATTTCAATTTCTCCATTGCCCCCCTCCCTTTCTCTCTCCATTTCTCCATCGCGGAAATAAAACCTGAGGCTCTCATCTGCAACATCAGCAGCAGAGTGAACAGAGGTGCCTTTTGTCACTTTGACAGCAGTTACTATACAGTAGGAATATAAGAGGGCTATAATCCAGACACACAGCACACACGAACCTACTGTAGAAGCAATTTCATATGTGAACATATAGCGTAACCCAGGTCCATTTATTTCCATATGCTGAGGTAATAGGGGAATATCGCTCACATTCATCATTAGAGCTGCAAGACAAAAAAAAAAAGAAGCTAAATTTACCTTCCACTCTTAACAAAACATGCCATGAGCTGAGAGAGACATACTCGTGTGCACCTCCTTCTGCTCTGACTGGTCACAGCAGACGGCTGTTTGTCTGAAGAGCACCTCCTGTTATCCAGGTTGTTATACTCACACTTACATATGCTAATCTCCTTATCTGTACGGACAATGCACGTATGAGATGCATGATGAGGGCATGCAGATATGTGTATGTGAGCACACACACTTCATCTTTCTGCAAGTTTCCTTTCCATAGTGGATAAAACGGATTTTCTGAAATCAAATAGACCATTATTTTACAGCATTTGTCATAATTATTTACTTTCTTGCCAAGAGTTAGCTGAGAAGATTGATACCGCTCTCCAATCTGAATGGTTAGCTTTCAAAACCTTTACAGCTCACAAATGAACATTTCATATCTTGTTTATTTAATCTGTACAAAAATCCAAGGGTAAAATTACAATTCTGGAGTTATGTGCTAAGCTAACCGGTACTACTGTAGCTGTATATTTAACAAACAACAAAGTGAGTGATGTCGATTGTCTCATCGAAATCTCTACACAAACATGATTAAGCATATTGCAGTTGTTAGTTGAAATGCCACGACTATATACTGTATTAATAAACTGTACTTTGCAAACTCTGAGAGAAAAGTACACCATAATGGTGTGTATTTTTTCTAAATAACTATGTAGCTCAGCAAAGTTACACATTAGACTCTAGAGTAAGTAGCAGAAATGTCTCTTGGTTGTGTGGGGATTGTAGGCGGATCAGACTAACCCTGATCTTTGAGAGTGCTTGAACAAAACTCCTGTCCTTGTCCACACTGATGTATTCATAGCTTGACGCAGTGCTCTTGCTCAATAACAAGCTCGCCGTCTTTAGCACCAAACTGTGTGCAGAATTTTCAATCACAGTCGCTGAGAGACGGGGAGATAAAAAGATCCCTTCATCGTAATACTGGCTCTGCTTACAGTATTTTGGAGAGTTCGCACAGGGAGATCCTAGCAGGTTTCATGAGGACGACCTGCATCAAATATGAGATTTTGCAATGCAGAGGATAACACATTGGTGAGTTGGTTACATGACGTTAATCAGAATAAAGGATAACAGAAAGAGAGTATTTTAGCACTATGCCAGAAAAAAGTAAATCCCTAAGTGACCAAAACAAACCATAAATAGCATTTTCAAAAGCCAAAAATCTCCCTGTAATGGTCTCTTCTCCCAGCACTTTTTGCCATAAAAACAGCGTTGATCCTGAATGGTTTGTTTTCATTTTCACTGTTAAAATAATTTTTTGCATCACTTGCAGAATCCGTATGTGTTCACACTGTGGCTGCATTTGTCTTTTTACAGTATGAGGTATACTTCTTTTAATTATTTCTTTGGCTCCTCTCAGACTGAATGTTCTCAAGATCATCTACTGCGAATTGAAACTTCCATGTGAATTATTAAAGCAGTCTGTAGCTATGAAGATTTTCAAAAATACACACAAGTGAGGGTGGGTGTGGGGGAACACCCAGAGGAAAGAGGTGGTGTAGTAGAGGAGCAAGCACACCAAACCGTACGTTATTATTAATTTATCTGATTCTTTCTGCCCAAAGATTTAAAGGAACATGGAATAAAAACCGCTCTGGTTGGTTTTTCTCCAACCCAGAAAACTTATTTTGTCACCCCCCTCTCTCTGTCTCTCTCTCTCTCTCTCTCTCTCTCTCTCTCTCTCTCTCTCTCCCTCTCTCTTTTGCCCTCTCTCTCTTGCCCTCTCTTCCACTTTATGTATTCAAGGCACGAATTGACAGAAAGAAAATACAGCAACTCATGGATCTTCGTGGAGTTCAACATAGCACTGAGCAAACTTTGATGTTTTAATACGTGTGGGCTTTCCACTTGTGAATAGACAGGCAGCCTTGTGAATGTCCTCACTGAACAAGAGAAAAAACCGAGCCGGTCTGTGAAAAGCCCTCACAGCTTAACCTCTGTTTTTCAAGGACTGCAAATGTGTCACTTTTTTACATTTTACATTTTAAGCCAACATAGCTCCAAATCCCACCCTTCTTTTGTTCATTATATATTTTGGGTTGTGTGCACTTCTTATTCTAAAGTAGCTCATCCCGAGCAGATGAAGATTTATTTTTTGGTTTTCCATCATACTGTATCACACTCTAACAAAATTCTCTCTTGTCTGTTATTGTGTTGTCTTCGATCAGTCCAGAGTTCACAGATGAGGCACACCTTAGTCTATCGAGCGCCTTTCTATCTGTCTCATTTAAGAGACAGTTGACTGTTACTGCTGACCACTATACAGCTACAGTTCTTTACAGTTAGCATCAGCTAGCAATACATTTACCATTTGAACTTTGAATCTTATATGTTTTGTACATGTTTTCAGAATCCAAATGAAGAAAAAGCTGCTGGAAAAAAGTGGGGAAAAAGCCACAAATTACATATTACTCATTTTATTTCTACAAAGTGAAACATTATATGAGTTGTTTCTCAAGAAAAACATGTATTAGTTACATTCCTCATTACATTAATTTTGCAAATACTGTTGACAACAGAGGAAGCAACATCGCTGAAAGCCAAGAAGGCACAATTCTTGCTGTATTGTGTATGTAGACAATCTATAAAGAAATCATTGGGGTAAGTATTCATTAGTTGAGTTGACACTGAACACCTCTATATTTCATTACAGCACATAGATGAGATTAAATCTTGAAACTCCTGTGAGAATTTAGAACTAAACTACAAGCGACACAGCTCTGATGAGGCTCCTCGCACCCTGTGTGAGCTCCTCCATTATCATAAAACATACTGAGCGGGGGGATATATTAAAGCGTTTACTCTTGCATGCCTTAGCATGAATGGTCGGTGGATCAATACGATCTCAGTATAGCACACGCTATCTGTCAGGGTTTTATGAGTGTCATCACTTGAGTGATCATTTTTTCTGAGCTGAAGGAATTCCTGGAGATATAGAGGAAAAGATAGAAACCCGCAAAAATAATCTATGCAGAGAAGAACATGAATCCAAGTCTCAGTGATCTGAAGATATTTTTTATTGAGTCTATATCTTGAGTGACTTATATAAACAGGAGCTTTATGGTAACATAAGTGCAAAATAGTACATTTCAGGTCTGGCAAAGGACCATGTTTGTGATATTAAAAAAAAACTAACAAAATATGACACATATGACTAAGAATCAATGTTAATTTCTCACTGCTCTCTGTCAAAGGACAGTAGTTGCCTTACTGACCTGAATAAAGGGAATGCCAGAACAAATAGTGACCTCTGACTGCCAAATCTGCCATGACAGCTTGGTTAAGTAGTGAAAATGGATGATTAAAATGCAACTTGTCAGTTGGAACTATGAGAGGATTGTCTGAAATCAGGACAAGGGGAGCAGACTGGAAGTGCAAGCAGTGGATTATGGGTGCAGGTGGGAACGTGTAGAGTGGAAGCGTGGCGGAAGAGGAGCGGAAAGAGGTCAAACTAATAGGACCGTGTGAGGACAAAATCCAGGAGCAGGTGCTGAGAAGACAGACATTGTTCTGGAAAATAAAAACATAATAAAGTAATAGATACATAAACCAATGTAACACATAATTCATTAAAAAAAGAACGGTAAAAAAATAGTAGTGTTGTCTATTACATAATTTGATGCTGATAAAGTTATTTGCAGTTGTCAAAGCCTGGCTAATAATGTTAGCATCTTGAAAATGCCTTACCCAGCAGATGTCTGCAGAGCAGCCAGAGTTTTCCAGTTGGTCCATGACATCCATATGGTTCAGACTAATAACTGGCTAATGCATGGTCCAGTCTACAACCTGTTCAGGCCTGAGCTTTCCTGACTGACAGAGGGCCAAAGCCTCTCCGTTGTTCCAGATGGTGGACCGCAAACTCCTGAGAGAGACTTGTTGATTATTCAAATTGTCTAACAAACTAAAGCACACAAGTGTATCTTCATTCGCTCTGCTATTACGTGCCTCTTTACAGCTGGTAGCCATGACCATGTCTCTACTTGTTGGAAATAGTCTGGCTAAAGGAGAGAATGTGATGCATACGTTTAAATGGGTAGTTTTCACAAATGTTTAAAGGAACAGTTCGACATTTCTGGAAAAACACTCACTTTCTTGCTTAGAGGTCAACGAGATGATTGATACCTCACTAGTGTCATCATAGTATATATGTAGCTATAGCCAGCAGCCATTTAGCTTAGCTTAGCATAGCACAGGAAAGACTGGAAATAGCAGAGAACAGCTAGCCTGGCTTTGTCCAAAGGCAACAAAATCTGCCTACCATCATCTCTAATTAACAAGTCGTATCTCGTTTGTCTAATCAACACAAAAAACTGTGTAAAAACGACAGTTCACTGTTTTATGGGGGTTACATGCCTCACTATTTCTTGGGAAGTTGAGCTACAGATAGTTTTTCAGTGAGTTATGATTGAGCTTTAAAAGGTGCTTGTAGGCAGATTTTTTTACCTTTGGACAGAGCCAGGCGAGCTGTTTTCCTCAAAACCTTCACCCAGCAAGTGTAAGATCTGCTATTTTGGGCTAATCCAGTTCTTCCTGACAGGATGTCATTCAACAAATACTAGATTTACTTTTAAAACACCACAAAAAGCTTTATACATTTATCCTGAACAATTGCATATTTGAAAACAACAAATATGAAAACTATATTAAAAAGTGGCAAACAGCTGGGAGGCAGACCGGCTGCGTGGGTGATGAGATGGCAGAGCCGAGGTTGAGTGCCTCTCAGGAATTCCCTTTGACTCGAGTGGAGCGCTGGAGGAGGAGACGTCGGCTCACGTAGCTTTGTATTTAACCCCCCCTCAAACTGCTGTTTGACTGAAACGAGGAAGGGAAAAGTATCTCAAAGAAACATAACGGTCTGGTGGTATAGCACTTCAATGACATTTATATTACCACATCTAGATCTACATATCATTAATTCACGCAAAAAAGTTTTTATTTTAATATAATAGTATAATAGTTACTCAAGCAAGCCCCCTCAAACATAATCTCAAATCTAAATTGTGATCAAACCTTATCCCGCATCATCATAACTCGCATCTTTTCTCCCATATTTCATAATTTCCCTCCACTTTTCTCTGCCTCTCCATCTCATTCTCCCTCTCTTCTTCACTTTCTTTACAAGTACAAGCTTTACAATATGCATTCTACTTGAAGAAGAATCTGTATGTCGTCCTCATGGAAAACTCCTTAACTCTTTTCTTTCTCTTCCACCAAACCAAATTTTCAATCTGAGAGGATTGGCTGACTCTTCCTCACTCAACAGGTGTGAAACTGACAACAGTCTTAACAAAGAGTAAACCAATAACTATAAGCAGTAACTAAAAGCAGCTGCAACGTGAACTGAATGTTAATGTGAAAAAGTGCTGTTGTTTCAGTGTTCAACCTGTAGGGGGAATTCCTTCTGCACATCCTATTGCAGCAGGGCTTGAAGATGGCACTGCTATAAGGAATCGGAGCATTCAGGCAGCAAAGAAGAGAGCAGAGCTAGTTGATTAAATTTGTATGTGCATGCTGCTGTACATAGAGGCAAAGGTACATCCAAATATAACCTCACATTCACTTCTGCTTGTGTTTTCTCAAGAGACCAAAGGTTGTGTTGAAAAAAAACTAAAAAGAAAAAAAGATAAGTAAACCAATAAGTGTCAAACAAATTTAAAACTGCAGAAATATTAAAAACAGATACGCAGAGCAAAAAACTCCCTCATGAACACCCACAGGGCTGCTCTTCTTGGTCAGCAATTCTCTGTGTTACATAAGGTCTGTCCCCTACATCAGCGACATTTTGGTGCTGTTTTAATCCACTGGCTTATCTCTGCTGAGTCTTAACCAGCACTGTGTGTGTGTGTGTGTGTGTGTGTGTGTGTGTGTGCATGCGTGTCACATTCATTATGCGTGCATTTCTAGACCCCCTATAGCTGCTAATAGATTCTCTATTTTTAAAGAGCTCATTGCAACATTACACATGTAAGTGAACATGCAAACACACTCAGACAGGCAGAAAAAAATGTGTCTGCATGGTAAAAGGGTTAATATCTTTAGCTCACGGGGATAAGAGCTAGACTATAATATGGATTATAATAAACACCAAGCAACTTGTAGGTTGTTCAATAAAACACTGTCACTATTATGTTTTAAACTTTAACGGTTCATGGTTAAATCTCAAACTATTCAGGAATTATGAAATCAATACCACTGATACATTTAACCAGCTAATAAAACACAGATCACATACTTTTTTTATATAATGAGTCATTATGAGTACATACATTTCCCCAAGAAATTAGGTTTCACCTCTGGGAACCATGAACACAACAAGCTGGAAACAAGACCATTCATTTTCTGGATAGCTTTTCTTGCATTTAAATGTATCAGCCATCTTTGAAATGAAAAAGGTTAAATATTATTTTCTCTAATGCCCTCTATCACAGTCAAAATGAGTCTCTCTTGTGCATTTGGTGAGTCATGCTGAATGTAAAGCTTTATTAGATTTTTAATTATCTTGAATCCGTTGGTGCTTCTTCTTGCCATGTGATTCAGCAATATTCTCACATTCAAACAACTTTCAAAGTTTGTTATGTTACTGGAAATGTACTCATGATGACCTTCAACTTTAATCTTCCACAGGTCATGTCTTCCTCTCTGTCTCAGTCTGAATGGGCTCTTACCCTCTTATCTTACCGAGAGGGCCTAAGCCCCTCAATCCTCCCATCTCTCCCTGATGATGGCAGAGCCCTCCGAGACTCAGACCATCAAAGGCTCTGGAGAGGGCAGCCAGGAAAGAGGGAGAACACAATTTGGCAGCCTAATTTGGTTTGCATAGGCTCCTTTTAAATGTGCGTGTGTGTCTTTGTGTAGAGCAAATGCTAACAGCTCATCATAATCCCTTCATTCCCATTCCCCACCATGCCTGACTGCACCAGCCTCCAAACAATCCCTGGGAGTCCCAGCAAAACCTGCACCCAGTATGAGATGTGAAATGAGCTACTGGAGAAGATCGCTGCTCCTGGAGTATGATCACTTTGTAAACGATTGGTTACAATAGTGTTTGATTTAGTGGACTGTACAGAACCGAGGACAGCAGCAAGCAGCATGTACAATAAATAAGATGCACTGATGGGATCTATGGAGTCAGTGGATGGCGTTGCATTAGTAGCAGTAATAAACAAAAAGCATCTTAATGCATTGATTGTATTGTGTGGCAAACAGCCTATACATTGTACTTGGTGTGCATGACCACATACACACCTGTTATTTTGTTACCAACAGTGAAAAGAGTGAAAAACAAAACATAAACAAACCTTCTACAGCTCACCAATTAGCATGTTATATATTGCTCTTGATTTCTGAACAAAAACCAATGACTAAAAATGACAACTTTTTGCATTTCCCAAAATGTGAAACTACTCCTGTAACTACACTTCAGAGCATTACTTATTTTCTCAGTTGGTTGTAAAAGCTCACATGGAAATATATGGTTATTAGCAATAATCAATTGTACCGTATCTGTTATAAATAACAATAGTCAGATAGATTCAGATTTAAAAAATGGTACACCCAGCAGCACAGGATCTGTAGATCATTCAATGCTTCGTTATGCTTTTGAATTTGTGCAAATGTACAAATTCATGGCACGTAGTTCACATGAAAGTGGATCTTTTCAGGCGGTGTCGGTTCATGTGTTTGGTTTGCACCACAGTTCACATTACAGTATTCTCAGCAGCCTAAATAAACCAAACACACTGGAGTTTCTTTTAACACCACGTTGTTGCAGTTAAAGCTTTGCAGTGCCTAGTGATGATGTGGCACATAAAACTTATGTTTCTGGATCTACTCCTCAGGGACCTTCTCTCCTGTGGCTTCAGTACTCCATCTCATTTGTATTTTACCCTTCTCTGTGTCTCACTAATGAATAAAAATATATATAAACAGTTGGTGAATTGTTGATTGTGTTTTGACATTAAAAAGAAAAAGAAAAAAGAAATGAAAGCACAAAGAGAAAATAGAAAATATTGACAAACACCCTACAAGAGCATTTGCAGTTACAGTTGGACCCCAGTTGTGGATCTCTCCTAAGGGTAAGAAGAAGAGGGTTGGAGTAAAAACAATCAATGAGCTCTGGGTAAGGGAGGGCCAGCACACACCTGGTCTGCCAGAACAGTGCTTAGGAGGAGATAGACTGGGATCCTGAGGCCCCTGGAGACAAGACAGAAAGAGGAAATGAGATCATCTGTAGCCGGGGAAGCAGGTGCAATAAGATATGACAACTCTGGAGCTTGAGAGGTGGTGCAAATGCTTCCCAATAACCCTGAGAACACGAGCATGGGAATGTTTCAGAGACTTTCAGTGGCGCTAGAGAATTACTGATTGTTCCATGAACACTGAGAACTCTACATTTGGTCAGTCTGCTCGACCATGGGAGCCAGATTGTACTGTAGCTTAATCCTTGATCTGGTGACCAAAAGCAGACTTAAAGTCAGCAAAACAAAACAGCTGAGATGGTCATCAGAGGAGGGACAGGTAGGCAGAATAGAAGTGTAGCTACACCAGTGATGTTTTCCTGTCGTCTCTGGTAGCAGTTTCTACAACAGCCATATAATGGCTCACACTTCACTTTACGCTCTAATCATCTGCAAATGCCTGGTCAGATGATTGATCTATGTGCTCTGCATATTAACCTGTCCTGTCGCTCATGACCTCTCCCTTGAGGCTGGCCAGGGTGTTATTGGTGGAGGTCAGCAATTAGAGATAGGTCTAGGATGTCCTGATCCAGAGGCCCAGACCTCATTTTCAAGACTGTACCACTCCCAGGACTCCAGGTACTCCCCAGGGACTCCCTATAATCAAATTGTATATACAGTGGGTACAGAAAGTATTCAGACCCCTTTAAATTTGTCACTCTGTTTTATTGCAGCCATTTGCTAAAATCGAAAAAGTTCATTTTATTTCTTACTAATGTACACTCAGCACCGCATCTTGACAGAAAAAAAACAGAAATGTAGAAATTTTTGCACATTTATTTAAAAAGAAAAACTGAAATATGACATGGTCATAATTATTCAGACCCTTTGCTCAGTATCGAGTAGAAGCACCCTTTTGAGCCTTTTGAGTTTCTCACACCTGGATTTGGGGATCCTCTGCCATTCTTCCTTGCAGATCCTCTCCAGTTCAGTCAGGTTGGATGGTGAACGTTAGTGGACGGCCATTTTCAGGTATCTCCAGAGATGCTCAATTGGGTTTAGGTCAGGGCTCTGGCTGGGCCAGTCAAGAATGGCCACAGAGTTGTTCCGAAGCCACTCCTTTGTTATTTTAGCTGTGCTTAGGGTCATTGTGTTGTTGGAAGGTGAACCTTCAGCCCAGTCTGAGGTCCTGAGCACTCTGGAAGAGGTTTTCTTCCATGATCTCTTTGTACTTGGCCACATTCATCTTTCCGTCAATTGCAACCAGTCGTCCTGTCCCTGTAGCTG
>JAVQJD010004823.1:0-44083 GCA_036023655.1 Nannoperca australis
TTCTTTAAAGTTAAGACTAGTTTAAAGTCATCTTCATTGAAAAGTACAGTGCTTTTCCTTCAAAAATAAGGACATTTCAATGTGACCCCAAACTTTTGAACGGTAGTGTATATATATTATAAATGTAAAATCTTCAAAACATATGAAAAAGAAAATCACATGAATGTGCCGTCAAATCGGAACAACTTCAAAAGTCGGAGAAACGTTTTATTACTTCACATATTGCAAATCAATGTTTTGCAATATGTTATTAGTTGTGACCGTTAGTTGCTGTCCATATAGAGTGACCTAAATTAGATTGCACAGTTTTTATTAACCCTGATAACAAGCCAGTGAAGAAATGTTTGAGTGGTTTTAAGGAATGTAGTGGTGCAGCAACAAGTCTGGAAGCTTCAAACTGTTTCAGCACACTTGGATAACAACATGAATCTTACCCATCAACCCATCACCCAGATGCTTTACCAAATATCAGGGGATCCCTGGCTCTGTGTTGATAGAGCTCTCTGAACAATAAAATACAACACATCTTCTCTGTTGTGTCCATGTTGTTTCCACATTACGAGTCCAACAAAGTCGGAAAAAACTAATTCCCAACTCGGGAAACGGGACCGTCCGAGGAGCACGTGACTGCAGCATAATGTTTTGGTGGCTGCACATGCAGACAGAGAGGGTTTAACATGTCTTCCACTAAAGGGAGCCAGAGGAACGTGCTGCCATAGGTGAGGTGTTCTGTTCTTACTGTTGGTGAGACCACACTTACATACGCCAGGCCGTTAATCCCTTTTTATGTGTGACCCTCCAAAAACACTGCAGTCCTTTATTTCCAATGATGCGACTCGATAGACTCTCATCCTCCCTGACTGGTACACTTCCACACCTTTCACACCTGCCCCCATTTACTGATGCAGGCTTAAAACAGATATAATAAACATCTGTAGATTAGCATCAAACGACAGCAGTAAAGTGCCAGATCATACTGAGGAACCTATAGGGAATTATCATTTTATCATAGGGATGAAGAGTGTGTATGTGTGGGGGTATTTCACATTGTTTAACTTACTTTACCTTTGTCCTTCAGCAGACACATGGAGGACACCCTAAAGCCCCAGACTCACAGTTAAAACTCTCAGAGACCAAGGCTTGCAATTACTAAACAAATAAAGGCCCGTATCCCCTAAAGCCCGCGCGCTGCCGCGACACCGGACGTCTCAGCTGGAAAAACAGGAGTGTGAATCAGGTGAATAGGAGAGAGAGAGACAGATCCAATGTGACGAGTTGCTTGTTCAACAACATGTCGATGTAAAGCCAAGGTCTAACAGCTTACCTGTACTGAACATGAATTTATGGGGCATCAAATATAACTTGATCCCAGCCCTGAGCTGTCCTCAGTAGTCTGAGTTCTTGGACGTAGCCAGAGGTTACAGAGCTTGACAGGTCACTGGTGGTGGCCTTACTTTGTCTTTTAGAGCTAAATAAAAGGAGTAGTAACTTTACTGTCCACTTCCTGCTCAGCAGGAGACAGCAGACAGACACAGTTAGCGACTAGCTGGTGAACACAGCGGAGCATTTGGCAGCTAAAGAGCCAGACATTTCCTTCAGGAGTGGGTAGAAACCAAAAATAGAGCTAAGCTAACTGTGTTTGCCACCAGGTTCACCATATCAACTGAAAAGGTGATACGTGATGTTTCTGCTGCCTCCTCCAAATCTATCAGTGCAGGTTTAAGTGCTTAACGTAGCTTACACTTCTGTTTGTATCCCAATTAAAGAAATGGGATTCGTGTAAATTAGCGAGTGTAAGAGGTGATGGTAGGTTTCTTTTTTATCTTTGTACATAGCCAGGCTAGCTGTAGCTCCCTGTATGCTAAGCTAAGCTAACCACCTCCAGACTCACATACATGAGGTGTCGATCCGTGTTGTTTTCCAACATGTGACATATTATCACCATATAAAGTTATTATAGTTAACATGTTAGCAAACAGTTACTTATTTACACATTTAGCAGACACGAAGCAAAGTTATCATTCATTTGGAGTTGTGTTGAACTCTTCTTTTAACTCTGGTTTGGTCTCCACCAAATCCTGAGAAACATATCCGTATCTTTAGCTTCTGAATGTTCCACTTTCTTCACCAGTTTGTCTCTAACTTCCCCTGTCGGCCTTCTGCTGCTGGAAATAATGTGGTTTAATGGAGCATCGAGACTAAACCATACAGAAAATGCTGCAGCGAAACCAAAACTAGGAGATAAAAGAGGCCAAAAAGCTCCACTGATTATTCTGTTTGGTCACATTATATGGAGTCATCTGATTTATTGCTAATATAACAAAACTGGTTGGGGGGGTTGATACATGGCAGGTGAGTGAGTGCAAGTCTGTATCTGCATGTGCAGAATGTGTGCGGGTGTGTATATCTCTGTCTGAATGGACGGTACCACTGTGAATAGTTCATGATGCATCACCAGATACTACCTTAGCTGCATGTTCACAATACTGACCTCATTTTATTGCATGACTCTAGACTAAATAATCCCCTTAGATGCAATTAAATAAGGTGTTACGTACTTGATACAGATTCTGGAGCGATTCAGCTGCCCAGCTTGAACCAACAGAGAGTGAACACCGTGTACCAGTTTGCTCAGATTTCTCCAGCTATTTAGCTGATCACATAAACATACGTCAGAGAGCTTGTTTGTAACTGCATGCTCTTATTTGCAGAATTACATCTGATGTTGCTGCTACAGAATATGCACCTTACATGGTCAACAACTTTGTCATCAGTTTAACTGAATGGTCAAGGTGCTTTCACCTCGAAGCCAATTACAGACATTTTATAAATACATATATGCATTTGTAAAACAACAAGTATTAATATAAATACCAGAGGTGGCATCTAATTTTAATGATGCAATGTTTGTGTAGTTCATCTGTAACCACTGGTTATCAGTTAAGAAAGTTGTAAACGTTGGAATAGCAAATTCAGAGACAGACAAGCTACTATTGTTCATCAGAAAGTGATTTCACTTTTGTCTTGAATGTGGCTCACAAGTAAAATCTGTGTAAAAAGAAGTAAAGTGCACGTAAGTCCTCCGCTACTATAGTTGAATGCTTGGTGCTGACAGAAGAGTGTCGGCTCCTGGTTTGTATCTTGTTCACAACATCAAGTAATAAAATACTTATTTATTAGGATTGCACCTCTCGTGTAGTACATGATAATCCAGCAACCAATGTACACAGCATCTGGTTTTCCAACATGGAGGATCAACTGCCACTCCAGGAAACTCTAAGGCGTTCCCGGTTTGCCAGTCTATATAGTTACCACTCCGTCATCACTTGACTGTAGTCGGGCAGCAGAACCATAAATGTGCTGCAGATTTCTAGACATGAGATCATGTCAGTGTACCGTGTTGACCACCACCATCCTCCATGAATGCACCTCAGGTCAAGGCAAGCACAGGTGCCCTCAATGCAGTCAGCTGAGGGAAGCAGCCCCTGCAGCCGAGCCACCGTGGTCAGCTGGCACGCCAGCCTCATTGTGTGTCCTCACAGCTGTGACCTTCTCAGGGATCATCAAGGAATCTCCCTTCCTGATTGAGATTCCACGTGAGATTAAGTGCGGCCCCTGGAAATCTGTGTCAAGTGTACAGTGTGTCAACCGCCAGCCTCCAAAGTGAGTCTTTTGTTGTGCAGCTCGCGTGCCGTCAGCGCCAGACAGATTTACACTTGAGGCGATGTCAGTGGCCCTGGCAAACATTGTGACATGATACATCTTTAAAACTCTGCCGCAACCATACCAGACGGTTTACGCAGCATATTAGTCTGAAAATACTTCACAGTAAACGCACCTCTCCAGTCTGACCTCACCGTACGCCGCATGGTACCTATGTATGAGTGCACGGTTTATCTTATTATAAACAGTTTTATTTTATATGCCATCGTAGTGTTAGCTTTAAGTATCAACACGTTTTGTAGTTTCATTTACTTTTTGAATGCTTTTTCTCTAGTTATTGTTTTGAAGAACTATTTTTTTTAAAAGAGCAGCTTAAAGAATTCTACAAAGGGTTTTAACACCTAGTTGTCAACTTATCCGCATCAATAAATTCAATTTGAAATGTAGTCGACCACCATATCAACTTTATTAAAGGGACATTTTGCTCTTCACACGCGGTTTGTTCAGGGTCTTTTGATATGTCGTGGTATTTTAGTGTTTATATCGATGAAACGGTTGTTTTGTGGTACTTGAAAGATCCGGTTTAAACCAGACCACGAGGGGGGAAAGGCAGGTGGTTTTCTGTTTTATCATTTACTTTTAACATCATGGTATTCACAGGTAAAGAATTGTACAGTCATAACACAGAATGTTGCTTTTTAGGTGCTGTTCATAGAAACTGTAGCTTTGAGTGTTGAGTGCTGTTACAACATTGACTCTGTGACATACTTCCTGTGCCAAACACTACTATTGTCCCAAGATGATCTAATTGACTGGAAGCTAAATATAGGAGAAATACAAACATGTTTCACACTCCGTGCACAGTCCTGCACTGATGTAAAGCACTGTTAAACCCCTACAGCAACAGGCACCGGTGCCACCAATTAGCACCAAGAGAGAAGGTAGAGGGGCGGGGGGGCGATAGAGGAGTGACGGAGTATTCAGTGTCAGGGCCAATGAGTAAAGATGGAGCTTGAGACAACAACAGATGATGGTGATAAATACACGAGACGATAATGAGACAATCCTGTGAAAGGCTGCTGCACGGGAGAAACTTGTGTTTATTGTTGGCAAATTTTGACTCCTAGCTACTAATCAGTTAACTGAATTATTCAATTCATGAAAAATGATCCGCGGGATCAGAGAAGAGAGAAAGGAAATATGGTGAAAGAGACGCGTTCAATGTGCTTAACCATTCAGCTACCAGGTTGTTTATTTATTATTTATGTTGTAGAGATACATGAACATAGAATATTCACTGAGTAGACTGATTTATATTAAAATTAAATTACACATTTTCATCCTGGTTAATCACATTAAAGAAAGATGACAGCTACAACAGATATTTATATATTAACAATGGCTCAGATGACTCTGTTCTATATATAATAGCTCAGAAAAGCGACTGCACACCACCTGCCCAGCACCACACCACAGACACACACAGTCAAGCTGGGGAACATAGTGCAGCATTTAGTGGCTAAAGAGCCAAATGTTTCCCTGTAGGAGTGGGTGGAGACCAAAAAAGAGCTGAAAGAAGAGAGAATATTGGACTATAATGGATGCCCATATGCCCCGTGTCTATAAGATGTGTAAAATCCTATTGTCTAATGTGTTAATAATAGGTCACTGTTATATGTGCGATTACATAAAGTAACCTTCCTGTGGAGAACAAAGAAGCTGGCCAGCCTCATGTCAAGGCCTCATCCCTCCAATAGTTTGATCCGTGTGTATAATGTGTAAGTTTCCTTTCATTTATAGCTTTTAATAGTTTTAATGGTTAATGATTTATTTGTTCTAGTGATTATGGCCCAGTAGTGTTAAGTAATTGTGTTAAATTACCTTTGTTGGAGTGATTGTGTTGTGTAGATACATATATTGTGTTATCCTTTTTCTTCGGTTACATTACATTTATGCATTTAGCAGACGCTTTTATCCAAAGTGACGTCCATGTGGGGAGGTGACCGGGGGAATACGGGGTCGAGCACATGACCTGCTGGTTGATAGGCACACAGCTGTACCTCTCAGCCAACACACCCCACCCCTGTTGTCGGATAAAGCAGCTAAACTAACCAATAATGAAAGATTGATGAAGCCTGAACATCAGAATCCCTTCAAGCTAAATCATCTTCAAGTGTACAACATTTTTAAAAACCCTCTCTGTATCTTTGCTCCTTGCTCAGTTCGGCTGCTTGCCCCCCCCCCCACGCTGTATCTCGCCCCCTCTCTCAGTCTATCATCCCTCCTCTTGCAGAGACACATGGCACCCTGGCATGCCACTCATTCCATTATAACAAGCTACATTCCCTGGAACACTTCCTCCGCTCTGTCCCTGCTTGTGGTCCCTGGGTCCCAGAGCAAACCCTCCCCTCTGCACCACTCACACACCCTCTCTCCCTCTCTTTTCCTCACCCCCCCTCCACCTCCCCCAACCCCCTGGTGCTTATCCCTGGGCGTCTGTGGCTCCCACTGCAGAGAGCCACAAGCAGCCCGAGCTTCCCATTGAGCTGTCTCTCCCACTGGATCACTTTGCCCCGGCCGCCGCCTGGTCTGCGTAGGGAGGAAGAGATCATCCAGCACCAGGACCTAAAAAACATAAACCAGTGGAGGAACAGAGGAAACCTGGACACACAGAATCCATCACACCCATGAGAGACATGGGAGGAAAGGAGAAGAAGGTTTTGGTGATTGCAAATGTGCCCAACTACCAAGGGTGAGTCTTCTCGTCTACTTTTACTGTGCAGACGTGCAAAGCTCCTCTTGTGTGTATGAAAGAATGATTGCATATTTCTCTAATTGGCATCGTTAGAGACATTTCTGACCTGCCTGCACTGACTGTTGGTGTTATTCTTCAGAAATGCAGAGCAATCTTAAACTTGCATAATGACCGTGTTTTAAATTCTAGCACCTCTTTTTTCCCGTGGTATCAGTTACCCCCAGAGCAAGGTGCCACTTGTCAAGTTACCCGGCACACTGATTTATTTAGCACACGTTTAACCCGGCTTTAATGTTTACGTTGAACTTTTCTGAATATGTAAAGACCAAAACAAAACAACATGATGTCTTTATTTTGCTATTCTAATACTGAAACACTGTCAGGGTCGTTAAGTAGATGTATGTGCACTAGCTCAACAAACTGAGCATCTATTTTTCCAGATAAAAAAAGAAGTGAGAGTCATTTAATTGCTGATTCATAATTTTGGTGCAAAGCAGAATGCAACTCTGTCTGCTGTGGACTAAAATAAGGGCTCTGCTTTGTTTTTGGTGAAATGGAAGTGGAAGTTCTACAGTTACAGGCTTCTGCAGAGGTTGCTAAGTTGTTTGTCAGTGTGAAGGATTGGAGGGGATGTTTCTGTATCCATATACTTCCATATCAATATATCTCATTTCAGGGTCGCCCGGGTTAGTTGACAATTTGGCCCCGTCCTGCCAGAACAACCTTAGTCCAACTATTTGCATTGGACGCTCCCTGAGAGCAACGGCGGTGACACTTTGATCACGGCTTGGCTCCGGCTGCGATGAGAGCTTCAGCGAGCTGGCCGGCTGGGAAAGAGGGAATGTGGAGGTTAGACGGAGAAAAATAAACCTGTTGATCACTTGATACTATCGTGTTGTGCAGTCAACTGGGTTAATTTGATGCCTATTAATTTGAAATGTGGCTGCTGTCACTTGAGTATCCTCTCTAATGAAGGAGGGTGGGCTGGGAAATATGTTCTTTTTTCTCTCTGGTGAACGAGGTTGCAGCTGAACAGTGTGTCAGCAGCAGGGGGACTGTGGAGATCCACACTTGTTTTTGGTATTTGAAAGCTGCTTACTTTGCCTGAGTTGAAAACAAAGACATATTTGGTTGGATGATAATGTACTATTCTATTCTCTTCTTCACACACACACTCAGAGACACCTCGCCCACATTCCTATGGTTTAAAGGCTTTGATGGATGTTTCCATGCGACTACTAAACCAGGACAGCAGAGGCCCCTGAGAGAGAGATTGCACCCTGGGGTTAAGTGTCCATTTGAGGCCGCCCCTCCTACTGAGGCCGCCTGGGACCAGACACTTAGAAAAGGACCCTAATCTGCCCTGTTGCTGTTTCTGTACCATGCTCACATGTAACAAACAAACCCTAGCAGAGTTAGGCCTGGGATTACTTCCACACTTTTAAATAAGTGCGCACTGTATACATGGATGCACGCACACAAGCAAACATGCTGGCAGCAGACTGTGCGTCTCGCCTCGCCACTTATGTTATCTTAGCTGAGAGCCACTGCAAAGTCCGTGTATCTGTCGGCAGAGACACGAAGCAGAAGCTCAGATCGTTTCTGGATTTTATTTTCAGAATGTGTTACATCAAAGTTTGAATGGGACTTGACTCGCTGTGCTGGTTATTGTAAGACATGTTTACGATAGCTTAGCTTAAAAATTGCTAACCTCTGGCAAGAGTAAAGAAAATACACTTTCTAACAAATCCAAAACTCTCTTTTTGACATGTTTTATCTGTTTTACCAACACAAACAAGAGTCACCCGTTTCTTTAAAGCTCTGACTTCGAACAGGTGTTGATTATCAAGAAATGGCACAGTTACGTAAGTTACCTGCACGTTAAATGACATTTTCTATTTCTACAAGTGTAAAATACACCAGATACGATGTGTAAATACGCAAAAATAGGAGTTGTTTGAAGGCAGATTTCATGTTTTCTTCTGCTTCCAGTCTTTAAACTAAGCCAGGCTAAAAACTAATCTATTACATTTTTCTGATTAGTACCAGTATATTTTCTCATGACACACTTTATGACCGCAGTGCCATATCGTGTCCTTAAAGACATAAAGAAGAGTGACACAGAGGAGTGTTGCATTGTCACCTGTTGCTACCGTCTGTCTTTTTTTAAAAGCTCTCCATTGTCCCCAGCTTGTACCTCATACAATTACCCTCTTACAATAAACCCACAGCTATGTATAGACTTTGATACAGCATTTGGCCAAAGTCCCGAACATGGGGAAATCATTTTACGTTACCAAAAACATCCTGAGGGTGTTGCCTCCAATTACCATGATTGTCATAATCAACAATTATCGAGCATATGGTTTTTCGTATTCCTTCAGTTCCCACAGAGAGCCTGTATAAATAGATTTTGGGATATTTAATGCCACAGGTTTTAACAGTGATGTTTCCTCTCATCACTTTGCGGTTGTCACACATTTGGCATTTTAAGGGGGGGGTCTGAGCGATGTGGACCCTCCCTGTTTTTTATTCTCCGGCTCTTTGCTCATCTAAACATACAGAGGACTCGAACAGTCCTCAGGGTCTCCATGATTCATTGCTACTTTAAGAGTTATGAGACACATGCGATTCTTCCTATCAGTTACACGGGGGGATTATGATGGAGAAGACAGATAGGAACCCCCTTGCTGTTTAATAGAGGGGGATTACCTAGGGGGCCGCCAAGCAAAGCAAACATACACAAACTACAGCATTGCTTGGACAGTGACACACTGCCACATACCATATCCAATACCCTTATGTAACGGGTTCGAGCAACACCTGCAGTCAGTCAAACTGACCACAGTGAAAAAACGCTTTAATTCCTGTCTGCCTGGCAACAAGCACTGTGACAGCTCCTGCCTCCTAACAGTTTTCCATTTCTGGTGATAGTGTGCCCCTAGACCCCCGTCTGGTACTATGGAGCACCTAAAATAGAGCCCATTAAAGTGAGTAACCTAGGGTCACCCAGCCTCCCAGGGGCATCAGGGCTCTCCAGGGCGGTGAACTGCCTCCGTCCCAGCCGACGTGGTCAAAACAGGCATGAGAGATCTTGAAAGGCCCTCTTCAAAGCACCACATTTAAAGAAACAGGCCGGGTGGTGGTCAGGTCGGACAACTGCTGTGTCTCCCAGTGAGTGCTCAGCTGCTTTACGAAGTAAAAGTGCTATTTCATAAATGGAAGAAGAACGCAAATAAAACACCTGCATTTGTAATTTGTCTCAGAAAACTTTAAAGTTTACATGTATCACTAGTGAAATGTAGTTAAATATCATTGTGTAGAATTTACTTTGAAGTGTTGAATTATTGTTCCGTGCATCAGGAATGACAGACTGGGGGTCCTGTGCACTCAGAGCAGTTGATGCTCCTCAACAGGTACATGTCAGATTCAGAGGCTCAAGCAGCAACAAGGCTTTATTTCTCAAAAAACTGACATTTTAGAGAAACGATTTTTACTGAATTTCTTGTGTTCGCTGTAGAATCTTATTCTGTAAAATAAGCCTCAGATACATGTAGTGAATTAAAAAAATACAGTAATTATTTACATCATAGTTATACACTGTAATCCAGTGGAGTAATAGTATAAATCTTCCAAACCATTTCACAGATGCACCTTGAATAATTGCACGTGTTGGTTTGGATGAGAGCGTCTGCAGTTGTGTTGTTGAACTATTAACATGTTTCAGTTTGGTAAAGAATCTGGTGACTTTGGCACAAAACACCTACTTCAGTCTCAGCAAAACAGACAATTAAATGAAATGATAATGTTAGGTGGTCTGCAAGGTACATCTGGCTGCCGGTAATATTATGAAATTGTCATGAACGTGATAATTTATATAATCTTCAACCCTGTGCATGCATTTTTTTTACCAATATAACAGGATGAGTATAAATGTATCTGCACAGTTGGTGCATCTGCAGTGTAAAAAAACAATTATAGGATTTGAATTTGTGTCAACTGCACATAAATCACCAAATGTAAAAAGGCCAACATAAGGAGCAGTGACAGGTGCATCCCTGGCCACTATTTGGGTTTTAGCACTGGAGTTGAAATCCTACCCTGATGCTGAAGAACATCCCTGGCTGGTACATGCAGTCTGCATCAGTGGCTCATGATCGTGCTGAAACTACAGCCCCTCTCTGACCTCTGTAATTGTCAAGCAAAGGCAGGACATTTACACTCTGGAGGTATAAATATCCTCAGTGATCTTCCATGACTCCCCCAGAGGCTCAACAGGTAGAGCGCAGCAGAAAGCCAGCTGTCGCCAGCAGGCGTCAGGGCAGATTTCTCCACCACATCATCAGTCATCCAGTTTGGATCTGAGATACTGTTGCGACTACTGGACTTCTGCAGGGAGTGCACTGCTCATCTGTGTAGATCAGAGCTGGGGTTGTTCTGTCTATAAAAAGTCAGGAAATAGAGATAAATGCTGATATGTTTCCTGCAGTTTAAGGACATATAGCTTTTAAACCCAAGGAGAACTATCACAGACACAGTAAAGCAAAAGGGGCTGCACAAAGGTGATGGAAACTCTTTCAGCTCTAATTATGATTTAAAAAAATAACATACGCTGGTAGAATATATTAATATGGCTGCAACAGTTTTTATACTTTCAAATTAATCAGCTAATAGTTTAGTTTCTACAAAAAAATACTGAAACATGTCACAATGAACCAGAAGCCCAAGGTGCAAGCTGATGCTTTCAAGTAGCTTCAATCATTCAAAACTCAAATTTCTTACATTTACAAACATTTAAACCAGAAAAAGCATCAGATTCTCACATTTGAGGAGCTGAAACGTTATTGAGTCATAAAAGAATAATTAATTGTCCAAATCAGTTGATTAACTAATCATTTCAGCAGCACAACTGTAGTGTTGATGGGTTGATGGTGACTGTAATCATGTGTTTTGAAGGATGAAGGTTAATAAAACGCTTCTTGTCCTTTCAGGTCCGACAAGAAGACTCTGTGTAATGAGTCTGTTTCTGGCAAGAAGAATGGAAAACTATCGTCTGCCGTACCCCCACCGATACCCATGTCCCCCATCGTTGAAAAGATGGAGGGGCTGAAGGCCATCCGCAACCGCAGCAACAGCCTCCGTCTGGGCCGACTGGCCTTCTACCGGCACCTGGAGAAGGTGGAGACCATGCGCTGCTTCTGGGAGCTCAAACATGTGGAGCTGGAGGGGGGAAACCAGCAGGTAACGTCTCCTCGTGCTTATCGTCCACACAGAACCGCTACACCGACCCCCTGAGATAAATCACTGACTCCTGGAATTCCTGGTATTTCCGGTTGCTGCCATATTTAATTGGCTGTACTTCAGATGTCACATTACTGCCCACCATGTTTAAGTATGTAATGTGTGTTTTTATTTTGTAAGTTGATTTGTGTACAATAGTGAACATAATGGAAACCAATGGCTGCCTGGAAGGTACAAAAAACAACTCAAATCCAAAAATATATGGTCTCTATATCTTCTGTTGATTCCTCTTTTATTTATTTATTAATTAAATATAAATTAAAAAGGAAGTGCACATTTAAATGTGTTTTTTGAGCTGTAAACTAAATGATAGGACTGAAATAACCTGCAGCAAACACTAGTCCGCCCTCGGCACCTGTTGGCAGGGACAAGCCCCGACAGGTGGAACACAAACAGCTCACTAGAGGGAGCTGCAGATCTTTGTCTGAACAACACACACACACACACACACACACACACAGAGTAAACCACAGACTGAAATGAATGCTTGGTGCTTGGTCAACGCATCTAGTTCCATCTAGTTGCCACAAGATGGCGGCGCTGGGCCGGTTTGCTTTGCTCATTTAGAAATTGAAGAGAGACCATTCTCTCTGATATGAGTCACTGTAAATGTCAGTAAAGAGAAGATGTTGGATGTTAATGTGAGATACTTGTGATATCAGCAGTCTATATAAAGTTAAACAGTAGAACAGGTACCTGAGCTGTAAGGAACATCTTCACGTCACCTGATTTCAAAACATGAAAGAGGATCAAGAGGAAGAAAAAGAGCTCAGTGAAATACTTCAAGTTCGGAATTTAGTTTATTTATTTTATGTCCTGTCCGACTGTAAAGCAGCGGTGCTTTCCAAGCGACCACCAGGTGGCGCTCAGGGAGATGCAGCACATGTAATTTAAGCTCCTCAGTGAACTTCCTCTCTATCTCTGTCTCGACCTCAGCTGCACCTTTGCTTCTATTCTCTCTGCTGATCTGTTCTCCACCCCCCCACCCCCTGTTTGCACTCTTTGTAGCTCCACTACTACGAACTGTTCCACGCTGGTATCAGAAAGACCAGATCAGTCTCTGCAGAGGTTCTGCTCAGGTTCCCCCCCCCAGGGGTCCTGCTCTGTGACCCCTGTAGACCCTTGAACCCCCCCCACCTGTTGCTGTGTGTTAAATCCAACACTTTGGACTGCTGTGTTCTCAAAAAACAAGATTTTAAATCTTTAAAACTATTTAAAAACAGCTTTTTTTAATGGAATCAAGCTGTTGTGTTAATAAATGTTCTGTTCTCTACGCTGGGAGTGAAAAGAGTCATTCAGAGAATCTTGTATTCTTAAAGATAAGTACATATTTCTGCATATCGATATAAATCACTTTGAAGAACACAAGTAAAGGCCTCCTCCAGTCCTTCACACTGTAAACTGCAGGCCACCAATAAACCTTCAGCTGCATCCAGACACAAGCAGTCAGTCCCAGAAGAAAACATCTGTCTGTAGGTGGTGTGTACTGAATGTAATCTAAAATATGGGGTTTTATTGTGTTTATTTGTAATATTCGCTATTTATCTCTTTCTTCTTCATAAGGGTGTCACGTTTTATTTCACACACTCAAAAATTTAGTTTAGTTTTGCCTCTGCATACTTGAGGTCTTCCTTTGTAGTTGACTGAAAAAGACTTCAGCTCTTGTCTTGTTGTCACACGTGACCACAGAAAGGTTAAACTTAGCAGCACACAGATGCAGGTGTTTGTTTACAAGCGCGCGTGATTGTCGACACGTTTGCCATTGGTTGCAATGGTGCGATGGTGCATGCGCGCGGCTTGTGAGGTACAGCGGGGCACAGCGACTGGCAGTTAGATATACTTAGTGTGCATGCATGTATGAAGTGCTGTGTCTGAAGTTAAAGGATATTGCAGGGGTCTCACTAACATACCAGCAGCAGCAGCAGGCATCTGATTCTGCGTACAGCAACGACACCCTGAACCCAACACCACCTGTCTCCTTCTCGTCTCAGAGACAGCATGTTCTCTCCTTTTAGGTCCTGTGGTGGGAGGCAGGGAGGAAGCCGAGTGGAGGGTGGATGGTTGGCTGGTGGGGGGGGGGCAGGTGGCTTCACAGCACAGACCTCCTGTTCTTGTCCGAGTCTTTAGTGAGGAGGAGATTGAGCGTTCAATGCACAGCTACAGAAGCCAAACTATTTCATAATCTGCGCCCGCTGTCTCGCCCCATGTCAACTACCTGTTGCACGCCACCTGAGACTCCTTCGCCACAGGTGGCAGAGAGGCTGGAATAAGCAGGCGGACAACAGGGACAGGAAGAGAAAGGTTCCATCATGGAGAACCTCCTGAAGGATAAAGATATTTGGATATTAGGGAGCGTGTGTCTGGTGGCCACTCTCCTGTGGCAACGGCTGTGGAAATTATTCTCCCGAAAGAAGAGGGGAAGGACCGCGTCGTCTGCAGACGCACAGGTAGTACAGCGACAGAGCACCTGTGCTATTACATGCCAGAAGTTCATTCAATGTGAATAAACCGCAGAATGGTTGTAAATAACGTAAGAAAGGAGCAGATCTGAGTTTATGGTGCCCATCAGGCTGCAGGCCTGCATGAACCGGAAACGGAGTAATGGATGTTCTCACATTAACACTCGTACCAACGGTGTCTTAATGCCAAAGTGACGCAATCCACTTTCTTGTCTTGTCATTTTGACAGATTTCACTACAGCTGTTATTGGTTTCCTGTTTGTTCGTCTGTTAGGTAACTAATTAGAATACAGACCAAAGAACAAGTGACTGTGTTAAAGGGTTTCTTAACATTACATCTATGGGCAGTTTTGAACATTTTGATTATTTCTTCCTGAAATATTACACTTATTTGAATAAAGAAACTGTGGTTTTGTACGACAAGGTGTGTTTTGCTGCAGAATCAGTACCATGAGCACCCCGGACACACACGTGTAAACATGTGAGCTCAGGCTTTGTCAACTTTTTACTTGCAAACTTTTCTGGACGGAGGACAGAATTAAAAACACATTTATATCAATAAAACACAACAGATTTAGAGGATTGTGCAGCATTGGAATCTCTGTGCATCATCTGACTACTTTCAAAATCATAATACAGTGAAAATATTTCTTTTGTCCTGCATTTAGGCCTCATGCATGATGACAAAGCTCTGGCTTGTGGAGCAGAGCAGTAGCTGCTGTTGTCTGTGGGCGGCCTGGCGTCTGCTTCCACTCTCACAAGATGAGCTGTGTTTCTGGTGGTTTGAACATTTCAGGATAATCTAGAGCATTGTTGACTTCACTGGTCTGTGTTTACAGACTACAGCTGTTCCAGGAATGTACTGCATACTGGCAGTAACACTGATCAGCTGAGGTAACCTCTGTTTCTGTTGCTCTGACACAACAGTGCAATGATTGTCTCTGGCAAGTGAAGCAGTGCTTCCTCCATCTGAAGCCAGTGGAAAACCTCACGTCATCTTACATGCGTCACACACACTTGTCACCAGCAGTGACGTCCACATTCTGTCCTGCAGCACTGGACTCCATCGCTTCGTCCAGATGAGCCAAAGCCCTCTGTGCCACGCAAACCGGCACAAACCGGTTCATCATGCTAACATAATCCAGCAGGGAGCAAATGCAGTTGACTCCTCATAAAGTGGGAGCCCTGTGGTGCATTGAGCAGCTACAACCTGTCAGTGTCCGCTCAGTAGTTTTATTAGTTTCTTGTCTCAGCTGACAGTCGGTTTATTACTGCTAGATTTATAACTCAATCGTTTCTAATGATGCCAGCGCAGGTTTAAGATTAATTGTGATAAATGGTAGAAAGAAGTTCAAAGTAAAGTTTGATTTTGAAAGTAAAGCTTTTTGAAAGGTTAATCCTGTTTAAGTGAGATCTGTCCAAGGTGCTGAAACATCCCTGTCCCTCAGCCAACTCGAACTAACTTTCCTTACTTTAAACTCTGTAACCATTTCTCCTTCATGCCCAAGCACACTAACCTTGATACATGTGTGAGCATCTTCAGGCAAGCTGGGAGAATTTCCTCCATCTGCTCCTGATTTACAGCAACAGCCTGGAAATATCTGTGTGAAAAGGCCAGTCAGTGAAATGTTAACCAGGCAGACAAGCCCACGTGTTGCAGGTTCATGAGAATCAGCTCTTTGTTCTATTCAACACTCGGTTGTTTTTGTCCACACAACAGAGAAGTTCATGACTCTCTTTAAGAGAAAGAATCATTTTGCTCCTTTCAGCATTTAAGTAATATTATTAACACATTAACAGATTTACTACAGCGGTTACCATCCATACAGCATCATCTATATTTCCTCACAGCCGTTTCATAAATCATTGTGTTGTGTTTCTCTTTCTTTTGCTTCCAGTTATAAAATCACACACACTCCTTCTGAGATACAGAAGAAGCTGGTGTTGTTTTGTTTTTGCACACAATGCATTACTGTATTTGTAGTTTTGTGTCATCTAAATACATTTGTGTTGAAACATACGTATAACTTCTCTGCATGTGTTAGACTTACAGCGTACAGACACAGAGTAAACTGGAGCTTGTGCTAACGTGTGTGAGCATGACTGATGTGAGAAGGGCTTCTCCTGCCTCAGATTCTCGTACTCACATAGCTCCGACCGACATAGCACACAAACAAACAGAGGAGAGACGGAAGAGCAGAGCCAGTGATAGCCTCACGTGATGGATTCAAGGTATAAAAAGACAAAGAAGGACATTCGAGGACTGTGTTTATTTGTCTTGAGCCTGTTTAATAGATCCCACAGCTGACAGCGACATCACACACTGAAACTACAGCATCTCCAGTATTTTCTGTTTGTGTGGGACATTAAACAAAGAGGAATCATTTAAGACTTGAGACATCTCCATTTAAAAACAAAGACTGGGATCTCACGGTTTTCAAAAGGTCTTTACTGATGCTTTACATAAATTATTAAGATCTTTAAAATGATTCCTATTAGCAAACAAACAGAGAGATTCCAGTGTCATCATTGGATGTGGGCCAGATAACTGGCTCCTCGCTACATATTGTGTAGGGACGTTGCCATTTTGTAGTTCTGAATGTATTAGTAGGGATTGTTATCCCCTATATAGTGGACCTAAAGTGTCCCACAATGTATTGTGAACAGAAGTGTACAACCTATGGTCACTAAGCATGCATCATGTACCATCATGCATTGCACTGAAAGAAAGAAATCTGACGCACGAGAGGAGATTATACTCACAAATCAATTAAATCCCCACCATTGACATAAATAGTCGAATAGATTTTATGGTAGAATTTGACACTGCGGGAAAAAAGCCACACTTCGTTCCTGGCTTCAGTGTTGACGAGAATGTTAATGGATGCATCTTACTACTGTATTTTTACACGACAAGGGTTTTTTGTGACTGTCCCTTTACATAAAGATGTATAATTAATATTATAAATACTGTGAAAATGTGGACGTAAACACATCAAGGATTCAGCTCTGTGACGTAGACTATCAGAATAATATGAAGGAAAGGGAACCTGCAACACAAAACCTGCATTTGACCTTCAGACTTCTGATCCTCAGCTCTCTTCACTCTGTGTCTTCCTCTGTCTCTCTCTCCAAGAGGACTCCACAGGAATGTGCTGTTTTTGCCTGGACTCCTCCGGCCTCTCGGTCGGTGTCCACTTTCAGCCGTTTGCATAACTCATTACCAGCACAGTGGAGATGGGCCTAGCACACACACACACACACACACACACACACACACACAAACAGAAGTACACACTCAGAACACACACGTATAAGTGCCTGCTGGCCTTTGCTGCGCCTTACTATGTGTGGTGTCTTGCAGATGTTCATCAAGTGATTTATTATCCTGTGGTCCGAGGCTCGGACGGCTAAACTGCAAAAATCCAAAAGCTAGAGACAAATTATGTAGAGAAAAATAGATACATGCAAATTATATTCTTCCTTTTGAGTTGGAGTATTTCTCTGTGTGACGCTTGTCTTACATTAAAGTTATGTGAATAAGAAACATATTTACATCTCTAAAGGCAGCAGGATACAGGACATACAGGATACAACGACAGCAACACTATAAGTATCATATGTTACTGTTATGGTGGAGACCTTATAAACTTGTGCCCAAAAATAAGCTAATGCAGGATGTGAAATGAATGATTTTCTACCAGCGGTGCAAATAACTTGATGCAGCAGCATTAGGATTTTACTTGAATGAAAACAGAAGTGCCCACAGCATTTACACTATCTTTAATACACAGGTGCCACAATGTAATACTACTTTAATACTTATAATACCATCAGCACAATACTTCTGTGTGTGTCAGACATTTGATTTTACGACTCACTTTGGAGTAAATCAGAGTAAAGTTACTTGTTGTGCAGTGAAGGATGGAGTGATTTCAGCCGCAGGAAACACACCATGATGAGACTAGCAAGATGAACAGCAGTTAACTATGATGAATTTATAATAATAATAATAATAATAATAATAATAATACATTAATAATACAAACCAGCAAATTGGGACTATAATAAACTGTTGTCAAAAAACAAGACTCAACAGTGTGCAGCCATGCTAGCTGTGAGGCTGTACTGAATGGTTAAATGGTATTAGCATATAGCTAACACGCTAACATTTGCTAATACATGGCAGCTAGCTAACGCTGGGTTACATCCGGGGTCTTGTAGGTGAGCAAACAGCCTTACCTGTGGTTTGAGAGTCCAGGTGAACTCGTGACAGCCGTGCAGTTAAAGGACAAGAGACAAAACTTCAGCAGTTATTTTTCACATTTCATACCGTATTTTCTCAAATTAGTAGTGATACTTATAAATAAAGGCCAGAGGGAGGAAAGAGCGCACATTTTGGGCTTTCATGAATTCACCTGAACTCCCAAACCTTAAGTCTGTTTGTCCCCGCCGCTGGCTTTAACTCTGTAGAAGTAACAAAACTTTATAACAATATATAAACTTTAAGTTTATAATACAAATCTGCAGCGTAACTAGTAACTAAAGTTGTCAAATCAATGTAGCGGAGTAAAAAGTACAACATTTCCCTTTGTAGTGGAGTAGAAATATTCAAAGTACCTTAAGTGAAGTAATTGAGTAAATGTACTTACTGTGACTTTCCAACACTGACAGCAACAGCGATACAGTAAGCTTAGTTTTGGTAATATGTGTGGATGGAGGCGGAGTTAACAAAATAGGAGGGATCACTCCAAAATAACAGTTTAAGCAGACACAGTGTTCATTGTGACAGATTATTTAACTCATGCTCATTTCAGATTGGTGCAAGTTGATATTCATAAATTAATGGCAAGCAATGGCTGCCTGATTCAAAGAAGAAGTAGAGTATCAAAGATGGTGAGCAGTAATGCAAAGTGTCATTTAGTGAATGAGAGCAGGATGAAATAAAGCTGAATTAAACATTGAGTCGTAACTGGCAGTCAAATTGGTATTAGACTGCAGGTGGTGTGTATGATGTCTCACCATGTAGTAACTCCTACATGGCAAACATTGACTTGTTGGATTTGTGTGAATGCGCGTGTGTGTGTATGTGTGTGTGTGTGTAGGGGGTTAGTAGTTCAAGGTAACCAGAGAACAGCTGGGTCCCTGGAGGAAGGACGACTCGATGGCTTAAATGCAGAGAAGCAATTTCATCGTGGCACGCTCTCTCTTGGTCCTAAATTATTGAATTATGAATTATTATTGTAGAAGAGGAGTCATCGTCTGTGGTCCTCTGCTGCCCCCCAGTGGTGTCAATACAGCAGGACACCTTCCTTATGACCACTAACTATGCATCCTACTCATGTTGCATGTTTTAGCAAACCATGTACAGTTTACATGGCTGCTGATATTTTCTTTTCTTCTTTATTTTTTGCAGCTTGACTTAGAGGAAGGATTGTGTTTGCCTTCTTGTCAAAGTCATGTTACTGTATGCAGTGCAGACAGCGCACCTCACGCAACAATAATGATGCACATGTTCAAGGATTTACTAAGTGCATTTTCTAAACAGGCTAGCAAAACAGCAAAAAGATAACAGACCACACAAGGAAGGAGGGTTCAGGAAGGACTATACACTTATTATTGTTTCATTTATCAATTTCTTTATCAAATGACTTATTTTGAGTAATTTTCACACCATTATATTTATGCATTCGTGTATGTCGTTATAGCAACATGTGTCTTTTTGTCTATTTTAAGTAGTTTAATGTGTGTGTATTTGTGTGTGTTGAGCAGTGTGGTGTAATGTCACTAAATGTGCTGCATGTGAAGATTTCAAACACTAAATGGCAGGACAACAAGTCTACAAACAAACTACATTATACAGAATACATTCATGTTCATGAAAGTCCAGTTGCAGTTTTTTTGCATATATTTAGTTGTGCTGCGCTTCCTCCAGGGAGGTCAGGCTGAAAGGTCAGAGTCAGCGCCTTGCTCAAGGGCACTTTGGCAGGGCAGAGTCCTGAACTTGGTCCTCTAAGTCAAGGACTGTCACCGGAGGGGGATCTGAGATCATCTGTTTGAATGTTTCATTAAGCTCTGTTGGTTTGTGTGTGTGTGTGTGTGTGTGTGTGTGTGTGTTTTGGGGCTCATTGCACGAGGTCAGAGGTCACCATATATCCTGAATCCTCTTTCAAACACCGTCACACCCAGTTGTCTGCATGTGTAACGCTGACAGAGAGCATTCAGGGGTCTGTGCACAGACTTGTGTCGCTTATGTAATATATTTACAGGCTCGGCCAAGTTGCCAGCACACACACACACACACACACACACACGTGTACACACACTTTGCTGACGTCACACAGCACAATTAAAGGGATTTTTCTTTTCAGTGTCTGTCCTGAGAGCTGAACGTTATCGCAGAAGCTGAACTGTGAAAGAACAGACTGTCAGCAGCCAGTGGTGACACAAGTAGGTCTGTCAGATAGAAAAGCAGCGGGTGGAGCTATACAGAGATAATGTGTCGCCTTCTTTCTTTTGTCATGCACTCGCCAGACATCCGTCCTTTAACAACGGTGGAAAAAGCATCCCATGAGTTAGTCAGTAACATTGCATGTTGCAATAGGAAACACTGTTAAAACACACATAACTTTATTTGTAATGACGCAAAAGTTTCCAAAGATAACCAGATCTGTCAGGGTGAATTATAGTAAAATGTGTATAAAAATACATATTTACATACATCATATTATGTATAATATACATAATATTTCAGCTAGAAAGGCACGACGTCTTGGATTTGACTACTAAAAAAGTGTAAATAATAAAAGCTGTGCATCACAACTCTCACCTGTGTGATACGTGGCCGTTTGTTGGCCATTCGAGTGACACCCCCTGGTGGTGAACCTGGAGAATGACAACTTTTGAATGCAGTTAGTTGAATGCAATTATTTTTAGTCTTAGTAAGGCTGTGTGGGGCGAGTCATGACGATGGCATGGTAGGGGGGGGGGGCAGGATGAATAAGGGACCTGTAAGCCACAGTCCAATATTTCTAGTCTGTAACTAGGCACCCCTGGTAGTCCGTCTCATTTCTATTGTAGGCACAGGTTCAGCTCATGATCATGCAGTCCTCTAAAATGGATCAAATGTAATGTGTGTCACACAGTCTATTATTGTGGCTCTGGGAAAAAGCTTGTCGCATTCATGTTGTTCAGGCCATCGTGCCGGAGTGATGTTGGATTACTGGACAGTCTGTGTTACTAGAATAAGCATTATGTCTTATATTGTCTGTGTGTTCCTGCTGAGTAACTCTAGATGTGGTGAAAGTGGCGAGGCTGCGTCAGTCTCATTCCTACACAGTGCTGCTGTACCACCCTGCCTCTCATCTTACCGTGTAACCTTTTCTGACTGGGACTTTCAGAGATCGTCCAACAGGGTACAGTTAAACCTCCCACTGCCCTCAACACCACACCCAGACTAACCAACCTCCACCCTGCTCCTCTCCTCATCCCTCTGTAGCATCGTATTTGACTCGATTGCTTTACATCTGTCTTAGACTGTATCAGCAAGTCATCATACACCAAATCTAGTGGTTGTTATCGCCTGACTCTGCGGTTCCTCTCATCTCTACAGGGCGTTTCAGCGTCTTTCAGCTCATTGTCTCGTTTACAGAGAAAACACTCTTAAAACCAACATGCCCACAACAGAGACAAACAGCTAGCCACTAAGAGTCCAGCCAGCCAATTAGAAATAAGTATTTTTCATGCCATGCCAGCAATTAAAGGGACAGTTTATTCAAAACTCAATAAAACGCTTATTTTGTGCTATTTATCCATCCAGGTAGTGCTTGTGATGAGATTGCGGCATTCAGTTTGACACACAGCAACATATTTTCAACGTTGAATGAGCTTTTACTTGCAGCAATCCGCAGACCTGAATGTGAGAGGTTTCTTTCTTTGTGGTAAAGAGAGAAACAGTCAGTTGGCAGATGTCAGATGAAAGTAGTTTTCAGGATTTGATTAATCACTGAGATATTGTATTTGGAAAGACATGTTTCTGTCCTGTTGAGTTGTTTTAGGCTGATTTTGGGTGGAGTGGCCCTTTAAATCCCTGGATAGATGTAGTATATAGGAGTTGCAGTGCTCTGTGTCAAACCTTCATGCTGATTAGTGAAGAAACATGTATTTCCACAGTCTGTACTGTACTCTGCACTTGCACCGTGTCCTCTTTCATTGTCACCTCAGCTGGTAAATTGGCGCTGTGGATATGAGTGTGAAACCTGACAGCTGACGAGCTGTCTGTGCAGGGAACAGTACGAGGGACGGAGTATAGGTCAGGTTTTTCCGCTGTTGACAGTTGTAGGGTGCTGGTATATAGGCGCCGGTGCTTTGTCACCCAGCCTACTCCAGATACCTCTGTAGTGACACGTGGAAACGTTTTAGGTCAGTGAGCACCGTTAGACACATCTTAATAAGTGTCAGTCGCTTGTGACACGAACCCGCATGTACATCTGTGTCAGTGCGTCCTCTTTAATTCTCAGCAGCAACACATGTGCAGACGTTTCCTCTCCCACAATCCTCTTCTCCTGTGTGTAAACAGTTCTACGGTGTCAGTGGCATCACATGTTTCCTGTTTGGTTCCGTTGTCTTGTCCCTCAAGTTGCATGGACACAATAATGGGAACCTCGCAGGCTCTTTCTGAATATTTTTCTAATTTCCTTTAGAAAAAGTAAAAAGGGAAAACTTGAGTTTTAAATTCAACCTTCAGCAAAGAAAACATTGTCATTAAAATGTTTAATATAAGCAAGAAACAGAGAATTACCAGGAAAAAAACTAAATACTCAAGGACAAATAATATATATATATTAAACCTTAAACATAATAAAAATTTAAACCAAAAACTACATGTATAACTTGGATACTAGCATTAGCTATAGATGCTGTGGTGTGTAGCTTTGGCCCATGTTGTGCACTTGTTCCTTTAAATAACTAAATAAAAATAAAATAGTAATCACCCTAAATATTTGATAAAAATGAATTAACACAAATATTCACCGAAGTGGGTGATTTTGTAGCTTCACATTTGTTTAAGTAACGCAACGTCCTGCTGACACATCCTCTGGGTAAAAACAAATCGTTGCAAATCAGTTATGAGAAGCAGGTGGCATTTGACGAGGTTCAGAAATACCCACAATGCCCGTGTCGGACACATTGTTGTGGCCTTGCACACCCTTGCACCTGTCACTCCACTTCCTGTTGTGGAACAATGTCAAAACCATATAGTACCTGCAAATCAGATCCATGTTGTGCACAATATACAGTATAATCGTGCTGGCACCTCTTCTGAAACCCCGCACGACTTCTTAATCATCAGATTTGGTGTTCTTCTGTTCTTCTTTATTGGCTGTACATTTTTATTTGTTTGTCTTACTTTTCACGGCGTCATATTTCAGTCCCAGATTCTTGGGATTCTGACACCTGACTGAAGGGCTTTTGGAGTGTCTCGAATGTCACATTGCGATCCTGTCCAGAATCTCCCCCCTAACCACCCATCAATCCCCAACTGCACACCCGAGCCCTCGGCTCTTATCACTGGCCACTCAGTCCCTGACGTCCACAGGGGGCTGCACTTTCCTTTGCTATTCTTAAAACAACTCTGCAGTGTTGAGGGCGAGATCTCTGTTTTCCCTCCACGTCTTTGCTTCTGCCGGGAGCTTCATCTTGGTGACATGGTTCTTGTTGTGGTCTCCATTGAGGCTGCATGGAAGTGAACAGACTTGATTAGTGAGTGAGAAGCTTTTGCTGTTTGTGAGCAGGTTTGCTGTAAATCATGAACTCCAGCCTGGTCAACTCTTTAGCCAAAGTCTATGATCCAAACCCTCTTCACGGTCAGAAGCCTGGAGGACGGAAACTTTCTCTTAATGGATCAGACAAGTTCCTAGCTCCTTCATCTTCATCTTCATCATCACCTTCCTCACCTCATGATGCCGCCTTGCGCTGCGTGGAGAGCCGGATGGACTCCCTAAGCTCTCAGATGGAGCGCTTGCTCAACATGCAGCAGACCGTCTTGACCCGGCTGGACGGCTTGTCCCAGGATGTGCGGGGTATGGGTCGGGATCTGGCATCCATGCGTGACGAAGGCCACGGGGGGAGACGCGGGTCAGGGGCTGAAGTGTGCAGGGAGCTGCGTGGGGCCGTGGAGAGGACCAGCGAGCGGATGGAGAGTCAGGGATGCAGGCTGGAAGGGGTGGAGAAGCTGGTGGAGGGCACCCAGCAGATGATCAGCTTCATTGGGGAGGTGGTGAAGAGCTCCAGGCTGGTGGAGCTGCTGTTTAAACAGCCTAGAAACAAGGCTAACAAGAAGGTGGGAGGATTAACAACATTACAAGCACGGGTTTCCTGCAAGAAGTGTCTCAAAACAGCTTCAAACCAAATGTCATTTGCAGTAGAGAGGACTTTGAGGATGTGCAGTGTGATGTTCCCATACTTTATAACTGTGTGCTGAGTCGTTAATGGCAACATAGTGAGAGGTCTAATTCCATTGTGATCATTGCGGCACGAGCATTAAGTGCTGTAGGAAAGGTTGCAAATGGCATCCTCTCGATGGAATCATATAAGTAAAAATAATATAAATAGCTCTGGCTGTAAAACCTGAAGATCTTTTAGGTAAAAGACACACAGCACATCTTCAAATGGCTCTGAACAGGTTTTTTAATTCCTTCCTGGCATGCGTTCCTCTTAGATCTGATATGACTTCTTGTAAACCCATTATTAGCTCTTCTACACTTCAACATGTCAGTCTCTGTTATGTTAAGTAATGTTCCTTTGTGCAGGGAGGTGTGAATGAAAGGAGTCAGACTGGTTGTCTTATTGAAACCATGTTATTATCAGCAGGGCGTTGGACTTCACAGGACCAGTTATGCAGGTTCTGAATAGGTGGCAGTACTGTACTGACTGATGCATCCTCGTACGAAGCCACACATCGTCTGTTTGTCATTAAATACACAGACAGAAATATCAGTGTCTCTTATTGAAATTGCTCTTACATTATGTTTTAATCACTGAAAAGTAGGGCTGCAACTATCAATTAATCTGCTGGTTATTCTCACAATCAATTGTAAAATGTTTTAGTCTATAAAATATAAACAAAATCTTTTTGAAAAATAAATTTCCCAGAACCCAAAGTGACGTCTTCAAATAGTTTCTTTTGTCCGAGCCACAGTCCAAAACCCACAGTCGCTTCATTTACTGTCAGAAATGACAAAGAAACAGCAAATCTTGTTCTTATTTTGTTACTTTACAGTATATGCTACAGATGATATGTGACTTCTTTCTTATATGTGATATCTTTCCTCTTTCTCCTGGAGGAGGCATCTGTCGCCCACAACCATCATACAACAATAACATAACATTAACTAATGGAAACACATACACAGGAACGCTGTTCCCACCAGAAATCACACTCCTTGATTCATAACTTCAGATTACTTTTGACCCCTTTGACAGGTGAACACCATGTCCATGTCTGTCTCTTTGTGGATCCATTGTCTGATGCTTGACCTCTTGTTTCTTCTTTCTGCCACAAGGCAAAGGATGACAAGGATAAAGCCAAACTGAGCCTGAAGGGCTTGAAGGCCCAGAAGAAGAGGAAACCTCTGGACACATCAGGTAACACTTTACCTCCCGTCATCTAAGGTTCTGCAGAGACGAACATCTTTGTTCTTTGATGATCTGCTAATAGATATGGATTATCCTGTAGAAGTCAATATAGATATTGTTATTTGGGTGTTTAAATAATCTGAAAATATATCTGCCAATAGTCTTGTTTTATATATAAACACGTATTGTAAGTGGGACATTTCACAGTGTAAAACTTCAGTGCTCTCTGGTGGTCAAACGTAACTTGTGCTTCTTGTTATCAGCTAACATATTTACCAATACAGATCTGTAATCAGCTAATATTCAGCGCCACGGTGACCAGTTTATCTAGCTGTAATATGGACATTCAAAAACATATATATACTACAGTATATATGGAGCAAACTACAGTTTGGATGTTTGAATGTAATAACAAAGCGTCCATGCAGAGTGGCAGGAATTCATTACGGCTGTTTGCTTTGTGTTTCCCTCGACAGACACGTCCTCGCTGAACGAGCCTGTGCTGCAGGAACAGGTGGAGAAGCTCAACAGGCAGAACGCTGAGCATTCCCATGGAGAGGCTGTCAATCAGAGGGGGGACGACAGGGGAAGTGGAGGACGAAGACAGGAGCCGGCGGAGCTGATCCTGGATGGTCCTCACACCTCTGCCGACCAGTCAGAGGAGAGGAGGAAGGCAGAGAACGAGGAGGAGGAAGAGGGGGAGGAGGAGGAGGAGGAAGAGGACGGGGAGGAAAAGGCAGGAGATGTTAGTCCAGAACAGGCTGGAAAAGCGGAGGATGAAGGGAAGAAAAAGCATAAAGGAGAAGAAGAAGAGTCATCAAGTGTCAACGCAGATATCTGCAAGACCTCTCTCCTACCACAGGAAAGGTATTTCTAGCCAATCACAGTTCAGAACACTGACACTGAACAATATATGACTTAAGTCACAAGAGTCGGTGAATAAAATAAGATGAAAGTTGTATTTTGTGCAGCTCTGAGGAGGTCGGCGATGCGGCCACGTGCAGCAAACGTCGCGTTACAGAAGAAGACCTGGTGAAGGACGACCTGAAAAAAAGCAGAGTGGAAGACAGTGAAGTGGAAAGTGCTGATGGACAGGTGGTGGAGGGGGGCGGGGCGCAGGCCTCCAAATCTGAGGAAGTCAAGACGCAGGTGGAGGAGGAGGAGGAGGAGGTGGAGGGGCAGGAGGGAGAGTCGGCAGTGAAGGAATTCATGATTGGTGAGAAGTTTCACTTTTTACAGTGCATGAATGCATTACTTTTTATCAAGGTGGGAATCAGGTGTCGATATCCAACTTTATTTTAGATTTTATACAAGCTGCATGTAGGACTCCTGACCTCATGCCTGTTTTTCCATGTAGACCTTACTTGGTTGTTAGCTGGTGACATTTAACATTTCGTTCCTCAGACTTTGAAGCAGATCCAATGTCATAACACCATGGCTGTTCTTGCGTCACCAACATGTCGGCCGGCACAGATGGCAGAGTAGATAATGAGTCGAAGGCATGCTGCTATTTTGATCCACTTTGCCTCGTCCTCTGTCTCTGTGTCGTGCTCTCTGTCCATCATGTCTGTTTTGTCTTTATTTCTTCATGGTTTCTTCAGACTCAAGCCCTCCACCAGTGGCACCTTTTGACCACCGCATCGTGACTCCCAAACCCCATCAGATAGCCACCTATTACACTATCAACAGAGACGAGGTCCTGGGGGGGTGAGTAGAAAGACCTCTCTAATGAAATAACAGAGGATCTCCAGCCCTGTGAAGGGATGCTTAAGAGTTTTTTCCAAAACCTTTTTGTTGCCCCCTAAAGGGCAGATGATTGTGAGCCTCAGGGGGGGTTCTAGTGAAATAGCGGGTCTATCTGATGTAATAGACTAGTGCTTAATCCTCCCTCTCGAACTGGAGATTATCCCTCAACACGCAAACACATTTCTCAAATTACTGACAATATATAGCTCTAATTACTGTGTTACTGAAGAGCTGTGATTCATTATTCATTTCATTATCTATTGATCTACGGAGTTATTTATTATTGTTTGGTCTACAGAAGTAAAAAAAGAATGAATAACAATCACGAGTTATCTTCTTAAAATTGGGTGTTTTGTCCGATCAACTGTCCAAAATCCAAAGAAGTTCAATTTCCAATGATATTAAAGAGAAAAAGCAGTAAAGTCTTTATCTGAGATGTTGAAACGAGCAATTATTTTGAAATTGACCAGTCTATATTACTACTATTACTAGCTTCTCCTCTGCCTTCTCGTGTCTATGCATGTTTGACTCATCTGTGTGTTTGCTTTTCTTCCATTAGGGGGCGTTTCGGACAAGTGCACAAGTGCTTGGAGAACTCGTCTGGTTTGATGTTGGCTGCCAAGATCATCAAAGCCAAGAGCCAGAAAGAGAAGGTGCGGTGCAATGAACGCTCAATACGAAACAGAATACATCACCGGGATGCCTGTTTCCCCCACACAGGCTAATGGATGGTTACTTTTGTCATTGCTAAGCACCATAAAAGATTGCAATTGTAAAAATAGACACAGATCAACAGCCCAGAGGGCAATTTGTCAGCCTCATTGTGTCTTTTTGGCTCTGGATCATCTGAAAGTGATGTGAGAGAGGTCAGATGTCCGAGCAAACCTCTCTGTGGCTGCGTTATCATCAGAGACATTTAAAAAGCTCCAAAAAAAGTCTTTGTTTTGTCATATTTTCATTTAGTTGACACTAAAGTGTGCAACAATTAGAAAAAAAGAAGCTGGCCAGACTTCAACAAGCACCTGACGCCTGCAGACACGTTGATTTGTTGCTAAAATAAAGTACTAAACGTCTGAAGTCTAATGTAGCAGGTAGCAAGAATTCTCACATAATAATTGCTCCACAAACGAGAGCAGATCAGAAACAATGAGTTCTTTTCAGTTGCACGGAAGTTAGGAAGGATGGCAATACAGAAGCAACATATAAAACATATTGTATATATATTATATATTATATATATAATAAATAATATGCTACTCATCCCTGGTTGCTCTCCAAACTGCATGCACTCTCTCAAATCGTGCCTTGCAGAGTTATCACAGTTTTGTTGTTAATGAACTTCTAAAAGTGTCAGACACGGTGTGGAAATGAATGTGTGTTTAATTCTGTCTGTCTGTCTGTCTGTCTGTCTGTCTGTCTGTAAGGAGGTGGTGAGGAATGAGATCCAGGTGATGAACCAGCTGAACCACGCCAACCTCATCCAGCTGTACGCCGCATTCGAGTCGCGCCACGACATCATCCTGGTCATGGAATAGTAAGTCCAGGTTACCTGGGCAGTGCACGTTCAATACAAGCATGTTACAAGCCTCACTGTAATTATGTGTGTGTGTGTGTGTGCCGCAGTGTGGAGGGAGGGGAGCTGTTTGACCGCATCATTGACGAGAACTACAACCTGACAGAGCTGGACACGGTGCTGTTCATACGCCAGATCTGTGAAGGGCTGCAGTACATGCACAAGATGTACATCCTACACCTTGACCTCAAGGTAAACCTGCTTCAACATCTCTGATTTTACTGTGATACTGATTTATGAACCCGTTTTCTCTTTGGCATCTTTACCCTAACTCTTGTTTAAACCAATCCTAAGTAAAATGTTGTTTTTATTTATACACTATTTGTGTGAAGCTCTATCTCACTAGAAATACTTTACTTCAGCTCCTTACTGTGATTAAACACAATGAAACGACCATTAAGGCTTTGAAAATAGAAAATGTAATGTCCTAGAGTTTATACAAAATGCTTTCTGTCCGGTTTTAATATATATAAATATATATATCTCCACCCCAGAGGGAAGAATATGTCTAAAATAAGTCTGAATTGTGATATTTATTCTTCTCTTTTGTTCTTTTCCAGCCAGAGAACATTCTTTGTGTCAGCAGAGCTACTAACAAGATTAAAATCATTGACTTTGGCCTGGCCAGGAGGTAAAATCCATCATCCGTTCACCTCACCTTTTATACCAGGACAATCTCTGCAGGTTTGTGCCTCACGTGTCTGCTCTGGTGTCTCCGTCAGGTATAAGCCCCGGGAGAAGCTGAGGGTCAACTTTGGAACGCCAGAATTTTTAGCACCTGAAGTCATCAACTACGAGTTTGTTTCATTCCCCACAGACATGTGGAGCCTCGGCGTCATCACTTACATGCTGTGAGTTGCGGATGCTCGTTCACACGTACAACATTAAAATAGAAGTCACGCAGCTTCATCCTCTGACCCGTGTTTCCTCTCGGGTTTCAGGCTCAGCGGCTTGTCCCCGTTTCTGGGGGATGACGACAACGAGACGCTGAACAACATCCTGGCCTGTCAGTGGAACTTTGAGGAGGAGGAGTTTACGGACATCTCGGACGAGGCCAAGGACTTCATCACCCGTCTGCTGGTGAAGAGCAAGAGCTGGAGGATGAGCGCGGCAGAGTCCCTCAGACACCCCTGGCTGTCAGACCAGAGTCTGCACTACCGGCTAAATCAGAAGGTGACAACTTTTTCAAATTGCTTCATACAAAGTCAAATGTGAATTGTTATTGTACATAAGTTAAATAGGTACCAAGAGATGGGCACACGGACCAGCTGTTCATACAGGTGTTTGCATCTCTCATTGCAGAAAAACAAGTGCCACTCCACACATGCTCCTTCTCCAGAGAGCCAGACAGGTAAAATGGATCATCCTCAGTCTGAAGTGTTGGTTCTTCACCATCTGGCTACAAATCAACTTAAAACCTGAAACCCTCACTTTTTTCTCCTTCGTAGGAACACTGTGAGGCCCTCAGCATGCCTTTCGACAGGCAACACTGGACCAATGCTGCTGTACCCGTATGGCAACCGGATAACTACTCTCTGCCTCGCTTCTTTGTGTTAGCTTAGCTCTGCAGCTTGTAGTCCTGATAAGCCTGCAGGAAAAGAAACAGACTTTTTTAAATGCTGCCTTCGAGGCACACGACTTCAGACTGCACCAGCGAGGACTCTCCAACTCTGTGGTGGTGTGTAGTTACTTTAGCTGCCGTCCGTACCGCAGTAATGAATCCAAAATATCAGAGACTAAAAAGCCTGAACTACTTGTCACTTCTACAACTTCCACGTGTGTCACTGAAACGGTAAAGAAAAACAAAAAATCAGCAGCTTAGCATCAGACGGACGCTGTTGTTCTCCTCGCGACAGCGATCAGTTTGTCTTGTCGTCCTGGTTTGTTGCATGCTTTGCACTTTTGGGCCTATTTCTTCAAGATTTAGCAAACAGCTTTAAACTAAATATAGACTGAATGCTATTGTCAAAATAATATATTTTTGTGAAAACTGATTTTTTCCCTTTCTTTGAATTTACAAGTCTTATAAAAAGTATTCTTTCTTGAACATAAGGTAAAAAAAACTTGGTTGAAGTTGAAATCACAGCACATTAATTTATTTTGTATATAACCCAACACTGCGAACTCTCATTCCCCTGAAAAGTGAGAACATCTCAGTGACTGAATGCTTCCTGGTTCGTCCCATATTCAGCCCCAATTTCTGGTCCATTTTCACTGTAGACTGGATCACCTTCTGTGTGCGTTCATGCCACTTGCTCACCTTTGCTTCTGCAGTTTGGAGTAGACCTCTCACCTTCCATGAAGGCATAACGAACAACACAACACTACCTGCAAACGATTCATGTTTATGACTGAAGTGGATTCTTATGTTCATTTATTTACTGGTTCAACACCAGACTGTACTTGACATGCAAAGCTCTTTATTCAAGATGGGATTTTATTTTTTCAGGGGAGACAAACAGGATTTCACTTAGTTGTGCACATACTGTGTAAACGCACAGTTCACCCGGATGGAGAGCCAACAGCAGAGCACAGGACACATCGGTCAGTGCTTCATTGTCCCGTTCTTTTCAAGAGACGGGAGGTCGGATGAGTGTTTGTCGCTCAGTCGTTGGCTGCTTTGTGATTTTGAATACTTGTTTATTTGAATTTATGATCCATTTTTCAGGTTTTCTTGTGTAATGAGACATAAATACATGTAGAATATAAATAAGCAAATAAATAAAGCACACGCGAAAACATGTGCAGTGTTTCTTACATTGTATTTCTCTGGAAATTAAAACACAGGATTTGAATGTTAAGATTGTTATTTATAGAGCACTTTTTCATGTTTCCATGTCCTTCACTGAGCATTAAATAACACAGACAAGTCACAAAATCACAAATCACTAATGCAGTGCCTCATATAGGAAAAGAAAAACATTTTAAAGGAAATTAAAATTTACATATATTCAGAAAAGACTCTTTATGAAGGGACCTGAAGGAGATCACTGATGCATTTGACTTGTTTTCCTTCCATCGTTCCAGAGCCTGACTGTATATTTGGAAACTCACGCTCCGTAGGTAGAAGACTTCCTGTATGGGACATAATCATCACAGACAGTCACCACAACTGTGGGTCAGGAAGAGTCAGTATTAGACACACATCGTGTCCTGGACTGTACTTTATCCTCACTGTCAGTTCATCAAGAAACCACTCCCACCTGGGTGGAAATATTTCATAAACGTACTCAGATGTTTTCCATCTTAGTCAGCTGGGCCTGATCATCTCTGTAGTCATTTACTGAAGTTTGTCTCTGTCACTCTTGTGTAAACACGTTTGTGCACGTACAAGTTTACAGCCCGGCCTTCAGAGTTCAAGACAAAGAGAACCAGCAGGTTGTACCAGTTCTTAAGAGGGCAAACAAAGCAAACTAACGCATTTTCTCAGGGACAGAGTTGTGGGACAAAGAAAAGAATAGGGGGAGTGCTACTAATCCATTTGGGAAACTTACTTTGTTTGTGGATTCAGTCTTCAGTTTGCCTTATCCACCCTTCAGGTGAGGCGGGTGGATGTCATGGGGGATCCATCTTGGATCCTCCTGAAGAACAAAAGTGTAACTGCTGGGTTGACTGCCAGCTGCTCTCTGAGAGTGACCGTCCATCTCCTGTTCTCACTTGAACTTGAACCTGCACTCTGTAGTGTTCCCACACACACACACACACACAACACATGAGTGATGGCTGAAGGTTTCTGCACACAGTGAGAGTCAAATACCTCAGAACACACAGCAAGACACCTGCCGTCCAAACAAGAGAAGAGAAGAAGAGCCCCGAGCTGTAACGGAGCTGCCTGTTGTTCTCTTTTGATCAGGCAGGGTGGATGAGCAGACCGCTGTGATTCTCAGGACCCCAGGCACTTGATGGTGTTTACTTAAGACTGAAATGAAATCACACCTCCCATCATGTTGTGCACTCTGGGAAGTCGAGCAGTGAGAGAGGGCTTTCACGGCGCTACCGACACTCGCAGCAGGAGCAGATGTTGCGACACACACTCAAATGTTGAAGAATAATAAGAGATTAGGGCCTGCTCTGAGTGTTTGATCGCTCCTGTTAAGATAGTGTCTCAAGTGATGTGTAATGAATCTCTCTGTCAGGGTTCATATATCAAGTTCTGCTCCTGAAATGGGGTTTATTTTGGCATACTGACACATGTAACTGCTCAAACCTGGATTTTCCGTTTAAATTCCCCTACAATAAAGTTAGAAAAACACATTTTATGAGAGTATCATGTGCAGTATATGTGTGTTATCACCTCAAGGTGGCAATACAGGGTTTGGGTTGCCTCAGAAGCTAATCCAGAGCAGAGGCATGTTGACCTTCCTCCTAATAAAGTAGCTCGCTAACTTCTCTCTGTGTTTCCCCACAATATTCTGCATTTAGTCCTTACAACACTTAATGCTGTGATACATGCAGTTAGCTTGATTGGCATGGACAGACCCAAGATGCATCAGCACTGCAGCAAATGGGCCTTTTTTATTAATATACACACATTTGTTCATGTTTTAACTGAGATATTTGGATCTTAGAGCTACAAGTCCTGTGTGTTTGAACAATGCATGCCCACCAACATGCATCTGTAAGAGAGGAGGTATTATACTTATTCCTTAAATATGACTCTGGGCTTTTGTTTAGAAAAAAGGGTCTTACAATCATGCAGAAACACCCGAACACAAACACGCTCAGAGAAAAGTCTTAGCGCTGTCAGCATTGTTTGTGGCCTACTTATTTGGCTTTGCATGTGAGTTGTGCAGATTTACATGTAGTTTAAATTCTATTTCTGATGCAATAATTTGTGATTCTGACTTCTGTTGCTTGAATAAGCAGCCTACATGTTGTCTGTGGCAGCACTGGGATTGATGGAAATACATTTAAGCTGAGTTGTTCCCAGAGGTAACTTAAACTGACTTTGTTCCTTTTATAATGCTTCTTCGCAGTCACCTCACAAAGCTTATGTTGTATGCAAAGCGTCTGCAGCAGTCATTGAGGTGTTTGGTTACTCCTCTTCACTGTTTTGGTTCACACATATTTCCACACACTATTAGATGAACAGGAGGTCAACTGTACATGTTTTTAAGATAAGAGAGCTTTATTGTCAATATCACAGTGTGAGCAGTACATACATAGATATGTCCCAGCAGTGCAACATAAATAAATAGAATAGAATAAGTAAAACAACAACAACAACAACAACAACACATTGCTATATACAATATAATACAATATACAATGTATGGGGAAGTTGAGGTAGAGATTCCACTGCAAATAACAGTGGTGTTTGGGGGTTGTATGTGTGGGGGTTAAAGACTGGGTCCATTTAGGGCAGGGGGGAGGGGTGTGAGGGAGGGGAGAGAGTTGAGCAACCTGACGTGACCTGAAGTGTTTACAGTGGAGGTACCGGACGAGCCTCTTCAGCATCAGTAAACCAAACCACACACAGCTGTAGACGCAGTACGTAGCAGACTTCAGGCTGTAGAACCTTTTCCCTGATGGCAGGAGGCTGAAGAGGCTGGTGGAGGGGTGGGTGGGGTCACCCACAATGCTGAGTGCTTTGCGGGTGAGACGGGTGGTGTAAAGGTCCCGGAGGGTTGCGAGCGAGGAGCCAGTGATCCTCTCAGCTGCCATCACTATGCGCTGCAGGGTCTTCTGGTTGTAGGTGGTGCAGCTTCCAAACCACACAATGACGCAGCTGCTGAGGACCCTCTCTATGGCTGAACTTGGGCAGTACAGTCCTAAGGTTGGCATGGTTACAGTCCCCAGCAATGACGAGTCTCTATTTGCAACGCTGTAAACAGAAACTACTAGAACATAAATAAAAAGGCCTGCACTTTACCACCAGAAACTCCACCAGTGGAGAACAATGTTTGCAGACAACTAGTCTAGCTGAATTGCGGAGTCCAGGATGCGGTCGTTTAGCCATGTCTCTGTGTAAATAAGAACACAGCAGTCATTCACGAATTTTTTATTTACACAGAGCCAGAAGAGGCTCACGTTTCACTGCTACTGTGAATTCTTCTTTAGCTTCTACTTTGCATTCAGATTCAAAGCTGAGGCAAATTTGCTTTTACATTACATGTTAAATATTTATTTATTCATATCACATTTTTATAACACTTTGGGCCTCTATGGGAACTCCATTTAGTTTGACTTTTGATCAGTAAAGTAGAACATTAACCCAAAGGCAATTTAATTCATACCAAAACTTTTAAATAATAAGTGATCAAGAAGAACTCAAACAATGAAAAACCTATATCCTCTGCTGATTCATGATATAAAATTTTTACATATGCATTAAAATACATTTAATTGTAGACAATCATGGGATTCCAATATTTTTTTTTGTTTAAGTAAATGCAACAGGCTGTCATGATAAGATCACAAAAATGTTCAAAAATGCCCTGTTAGGCGACTTTAGGAAAAGAAAAAAAAACGATGCCCAGATCATTGAGTAATAACCTAACTTTCCAACATTTATAAATGAAATCCTCATTAAAAGATTTTTAGATAAATAGCCACACACAACAACCTGTCAGATTAAACCACAGCGGCATTTCTCTCTCCGTCCTTCATGCGGCGCTGTGGCTAACGGCCTCCAGCCCTCACAGAGAACCTGCCCTCTTTAATGACGTCTTCTCTGCTGCTCCTTCATGCTTTCTTCTGATTGGCTGGTGCCATGTCCGCTTCCGCCTACGTACTGCGTCTACAGCTGTGTGTGGTTTGGTTAACTGATGCTGAAGAGGCTCGTCTGGTACTCTCACTGTAAACACACGGACGTTTTTTTTGTCGGTTTTATCGGTCGGTTTAGCAACAGACAGCCGGTCAGCGATGTCCCAGTGCCCCGAGCCTGCTAGCGTTAGCTCCGCGGCGAACGGAGAGCCGACGAAGAAGAGGAAGGTGGCCGTTATCACCGGCATCACCGGGCAGGTAACGTTGCTCATTCATACCGCCATCGACTTAACACTGCAGGGATGAATGAACGAGTTGCTGTTAAAAAACGCCTAACGTGTCTTTACTCGTGATTTGTCTCGAGGGGAGGTGTTTGTCTAAGCCTGCGGAGGCGTTTACACCTGTGTCAGGTGCTAAAGCCCCGGGCTGTCACTACAAAATCTGCCTTTAGCCATGAGTCTGCATCTTTCCTGGCTCGTGCCTCCTGAGTTTGAAGTGTGTGAATCTCTTACTGACTTTAATTAGCTAAATTACGCCGAAGTTGTGCATAAAACTTTCATCGTTTCCATTTCATGTCAGGAGGGAAGAGAAATGTTTCTTCTCCTCAAACACACTCAGACATTAGCCACTTTCCCCTTTAGTTACTAAATGTGCACCAGACGTGTGTTTATCATGATGTGAAATGTTATCTGTAGGTTTTCACATAGAAGGGATTTACTTTGGTGTATAAGAAAGCAAAAGCAAGTCAATAATACAATATAACCTGGAGAAATTAGCAATACAAATGTGAAGAAATGTAGAATAGAACAGGAAATAACAGTACAATAATATGAAAATGAAGAGCTGTACATGTTGGGCAGCCAGACAGGAGCTTTGTATAAACAACATGAAGTATCAGTGTATCCGGCCAACTTTCACTACCTGATCTTTTCATTGTGTTGCTGTTAAAAAGATTAAGGATGCATCTAGTTGTGTATATGATCATTGGGTGACTTCACTATGATGTTAACAGACTACACGCTGCTAATGTGGTGTGAAAAACGTGTGTAAGACGTGTGTAAGACGTGTGAAACACGTGTCTAAGACGTGTCTAAGACGCACTAAATGTGCCGTTGGCCTAAAGGAATGAAACAAAGAGTGGAAGAACCGGCTTTTCTGGTATCTGAGTACAGCAACTCAGGTCTGGTTGCATTTTTGTGTAAATGTGATCTGTTCTTTTATTTATTGATGCTTAATGGACTTTTATTTTACATTTAATTGATTTGTATTTATGTAGTTATTTATTATTACAACACATTTTACTATCTGCAGTTTATAGTGACTGTATTCTTTGATAATAAACTCTAAAATCTACTGCTTCAGTACATATATTTGTCATAACTTTTATTATGATCCTTGGTTTATTTCATCTGTTTTAAAAATGAATATTGGCCAAACTAACATCAGAACATGATTTTTAAAAGTTGTTCTTCCTCATTACAACCTTTACTTTGCTCTGTAGGCGGATCAGCATGCATCCTGAATAAGGATGAACACAAAAGTCATGGTTTTATATGAAAATGATAATAACAATAAGTATAATTTCAAAACATTGCCTCATCTGCCTTGATTTGTCAGATATTTGACTTATAAATGTAATTGAATTCATTGATTTGAAGGTTTTTGTCCGTGCTCCTTGTTCTTTGAAACAACACTTAATGGCAGCAGACGACATTCAGCATCCTGCTGTTTTCAGTTCACACTAGGTTCCCTTCCACTGTTTCTACAGTAAAGACGTGGCTCTATTTAAAAAGCTCTATTTCATAATAATCTAGATTACAGTATCAAGTGGCAGCAACATGAGCCGCTCCAAGACATTTGTTGTGTTTATCCTTTTGTAGTAATATGTGCAAAGTAGGGCATTGTCAGCAGCAGGGAATAAGCAGAGTCTCAGGGGCGTTTCACGGTGCGTTGTTGGAGAATGCAGCTGTGGAAAGACAGCCTTTACAGGTTTTGGAAAGTCCTTTTCAACCTCTCGCATTCCTTTTGTGCAACACTTTCCAAAGCTCCTCCTCCTCTCGCCCTCTTCAGCTTAAAACTAAGAATAACAGCGTTAATTCATTTTCATTCCGCCGGTCGTGGCGATACTGACGAACGCCGAGGACCCACGCAGGAGGCAAGCAGACAGGCATCTGGATAGACCATCTCAGAAGTCACCAGCCGGGGTGTCAGGGCCGCAGCGATGCCATAAATCGCCTGGCTAAATACTGTTCATAAATATCAGGGCAGCATGCTGCGCAGTCTGAACATCTTTGACTGCTGTCCCAGTGTGAAGGATCGGACTGAGAGGGTGTGAGTTATGGGAGACCACCTGAGTGCCAAGGCAGAGCTGCAGAGGCTCTGGCTGACGCTGCTGTTTTACGATCCGGGGTTACGAAGAGGACAGCATCGGCCTCTCTGTTCAACAGTAAAACCTTATTTTGGCTTTGAGGTTGGCTCTTCTTTCTTCAGCTCCTCTGGTTGTGAGACCTTCGCTTCACTGCGATACGAGCCCTCCAGCTGTTTGATGTTCGTCCTACGAGCCTCTTTTCTTCATCCTTTTTGTTGGCGTTTGATACGCTCCTTTCATTCCTTCCTCGCGTCCTTCCACTGACAGCACAGAATCAGAGCGAGAGCCAGTGATAATAATCATAAAGCTAAGATCTGTGCTCATAACATCTGGCTGCAGAAGGATCCTTCGAGGCCCACTCCTCCTCTGGATGATGCACCGCACGTAACGTGCAGTCAGACAGGACGAGATGTAGGTTCAGCTGCAGTTTGAATTGGGAAGTGAACTGCACGTGTCAGCCTCAGCTGTGAAGTGGGACTAGCAACCTTCCAGGGAGACGGGCCGCTGTTGTCCACTTGTATAGTGGCTGTGCATTCATTGAACTGCCAGATTCTTAAGCTACGTTAGGTCACATGGTCAAAGTAGCCTCACAGTGGCTTTTCTAGGATATTTGCAACTCATTGTGGCTCAAATGGACCCATTACACAACTCCCTGTGTGCTGTCGAGATGAACATAACTCGATCTAACCGGCCTGATGTCTGAAGTGATTTCAGATAAACTGCAATACGTGTGTGTATAGTAACTGTGCGTTTGTGGAGATGCCTCTCTACGTCGTGACTTCCAGGTGGAAGCACAATGTGCTGCACAGTGCGTGAGCTAATAAGGAAGTAGCAGCCACAAAAACAATGTGGACAGAGTAAAGATTAAACATATAACTGATGCATGTGAGTTAAAACCATTGAGAAAGTAGAAGGGTTTTCAGTTTACTTTTAAAACATAATTGGCTGCGGTGTTGCAGCAGTTTGGAGCATAAAAGCTACTTCCTGTCTGCAGAAGAAGCGTCAAGTTCTTATCATATTCATATTGATACCAGGATGCTGTGTTCATTTATTTCAGCAGCACGCTGCTAGTTGGGAGGGACTCCGGCTGCTCTTCACGCAGCACCCCAACTGTTCCTACTTGTGTGTGTGGGTGGGTGTGTGTGGTGATTGCAGCTTCATTAAACCATATCAGGCCTAATTGCCGACCAGTGGCGCTCTTGGCAGCTTCTCCTTGCGGTCTAATGAAAGCACATTAACGTGGTTTGTTTGTAGCTTACACACAATGACACATACATGCACGTGCAGAAAGCCTGCATGCACAAAGACTTCTTTACCTCTCTGGGTCAAATAGTATTGCCAGTACACACATTTTGCTGCAGCACTAGTGATGCCCCAGTAATTCACAGTTCCACCAGCAGGGGGTAGTAAACTCACGGTGCTGGGGTTTCTTCTCTTCTCTTTGGCTGCAGGGATGAAAGCAGCTGTGTTGTTCTTCTAAAAGCTTAGAGAGTTTATGACTGCTACTGTTTAGTATGTAGAAATACGTTCAAATGGCAGAAACTCGCGGCTTTTACCTTCTTAAATGTGAATCTGTTGTTTTTTGTAAACTGAAAATATCGAAAATATCTCTATATTATTCCTGGTTATTATTAAAGAGTTTTGGACACAGCTAGTACTTGTAATCTTAACCACAGTGTGTTTGTTGCATGTACAATGGAAAATTGTCAAGGAAAAGTTTGGCAATAATTTCACTGCAGTCACATTTCTAATCGTGTTAGTTTTGATCAGACGGACGTTGTTTTAACATAACGTTGCCAGTTCTGTATTTACTGTAAAGTTCCTGTGCTGCCTGTTTATTTCTTGATGTGAGGAAGTTAAGAGGTCTGTCTTTGTGTTGTACCGACGCTCAGGTATTGTTTTGGTACCAGAATTGAGAGATACACAGATACATCGAGGACGTTTACAGTGATAAACTAAAAGGTGAACGAGTGAAAACTGAATGGCTTTCCTGTGAACACACACACACACACACACACGATATGCAGCCATCATCTTAATGAAACCACACAATGATGATGATGATGATGATGATGGTAATGGGGAATGTTGATTGGAGCTAATGATAGCACTATCACGTTCTGATGAGCGAACGTTGTTAACGTTGTTCCCACATGTTGACTGATTTAGTCAACGTCAGCTTCAGCTTCAGGTTTTTTTTCTCTCTGTCTTATCTATTTTTTAAGCTTTTGTTTTTTATCTAGTTTTATGTGATCATGTGTTCATAGGCAACTTTTTAAATTATGGGATTTTAAAACCACAGGAGTACAGACAAATACTTTAAATGAGGAAACAAACATGAGCATTTAAGCATTTAAAATGTGTTTCTGCATCCACACAGCTGCACTTGCATGTTTCAGTCCTTAAAATGTCCAAGCTTTTTAAAAAATAATTTAACATGACTAGTGTCTGTAATGATACAGTATAAGCCTGTTACTGGCAGGAATTACTTGTCTTTGTGTACACTAAAAACATGACGTTATTTAACTGAATTGTAGAAGTTAGTGTCCTTTTAAATATGAAAATCAAAGTCTGTTAAATGTAGGAAAATGAACAGTACTGCGTTTCACACCTGTGCTGTACCTGTATGTGCAGCACCTGAGTTTTTTACACTCTGTCTCCCTCTGCAGACAAGTTTCAGTTTCATAAGTCCAGAATTCAAATATGAGACAGTCGTCGTGGTGAACGTTCACCCTGCTGCTGCTGATCCAAACCTTTTGCTTTGTGGAGCAGAATAGAGAAATCATATTGTGTCAAAGGCCAGAATGAGTGTTTAAGGAGTTTGTGGTGTGACACTGACCTGGCAGGTGATCATGCACTTGCGTGTGTGTGTGTGTGTGTTTGCGCCCAGCTCCCCATAACAGGAAACAGCGAGGTGAGGCCAGGGTTTATGGGCTAATACGGCCTCAAAGGAGCCTCTTGTTTTGAAACAGAGCTGCAGCTCTTCGGGCTGCTTTTCCATGTTGGTCTGGTGTGGAACGCCGTGACCCTGGCACCCGGGCAGGAAAACATGACACCGGCTGGAGCTTTGAACGTCGTGGGGAGGGGCGACGGGCTGCCAGCGCCCCGTGCCCATCTTCTCCTCTGGGTGAGGCAGAAACATGTTGGGTGTCAGTGCCAACTGACCGCACAACCTGAGTCCTCAACCTGCAATAGCTGAAAATGACCTTAAAAAAACATTTAGAGTAGTACAGACGCTTATATTCATAAAAAAACATGAGTCAAACATTAGTTAGCATCAGTCTGTAGAGGACTGCGCTAGTGCTTTAGCATTTTTAAGCACATCCATCTTTGTTTCAGGGAACAGACCTTTACGGATGTAAGAACTGTGTAAAAAGAAGCAACATCACGAGCTGCATAGAACAATGTAATCAAGAAAACACCTGTGTAGATTCGTTTCTCTCATTTTTCAGGCTAAAATGCCCAAAACGTGCAGCTTCCAGCTTCTTAAATGGGAAGATTTGCTGCTTTTCTTTTGGTCATTTATGACATTTACAAAAGAAACTATTTGAAGACGTCACTTTCAGCTCTGGGAAGCACATTTTTCTGACATTTTATAGACTAATCGATTAATTGTGAAAGTAATCGTTAGTTGCAGCTCTAGACTTCTTCAGTCATAGTGAAATAAATAGAAACCACATTCAAAAGCCTATTAAAGTACAGCAGGAGCCTGATGGTTCCCGCCTCAGTGCGTCCGGTTCCATCAAAAACCATTAGAAGGCCGACACATAAGGAGACCAGCAAGTCCTCATCCTCATAACACGCAGATCTCCGTTTCTTACGGTTTCAGACAGGGGGCGAAGCACTAAACGCTTCCCTCCTACCTTCCATGCATGCCTCAAATTCTTCATCTAAATGAGATGTAATCTTTTGTTTTGGCTGTACGGCACGTGGACTTTATGGTTCAATCTCAGCAAACAAGCCCTGATGAAACCCACTGTGCACCTCCAGCAATATGTCAGGGCTGGTTTCTGCTGCCCCCTAGGTGACCTTAATTTAGCTAATACAGCTTTAATGAAGCTCACCTGAGAGATCAAGTCTATCAAGTTACCCGAGTTTTTCCAGCTTGGAGTTGTCAGTTTGGGAGTGTATCACAAGTGTCCACAGGTAACTCTCTTGTTTTTGATTGGTCCACCTGTACAGGCCCTATAATTTGCCTTGAATCATGCCCATCCTGCCCGGCGATGAGCACAGGGTGAACAAACCCGTCCACCTCCACTGTTACCCCCAGAGCTGGAGAGGAAGCGTGGGGATGGCTGTGTGTGCGTGTGTGTGTGCGTGTGTGTGTGTGTGTGTGCGCGTGTGCGTGCGTGCGTGCGTGTTTGTGTGTGTGCGCGCGCGGATTGAGGGATGAATGCCATGACTAGTTCGGAATGTTCCAGAATGTGCGGTCGGAAAGTCTGAGCAGGGAAAAAAGACGAGGAGGAACATGGGTGAGGGGAACAAGACCTTATTGACAGGGCTCGCTCTCTCTCACACACACACACACACACACATACACACACATATTGGCCCAATGTCTGCCCAGAGTTCCTGATTCATGTGGATGTTACACCTAATGATCCCAGCCTGCAGTGGTTGTGTTCCAGCACCGTAAAACAGTTTTTCTTTTTACAGCTCGTGTCCATTAACGTGTCATGGAATTAACAATATACAGGTTTACTTTCCCACAAATCACTGCGCCAGCCGGCTTCACCGAGAAGAATTGGATTAAAAGACCGTTTTTTTTCAACGTGACACTACACTTGGACATCTGTTGGCATAATCATCAGAGAAATACTGTAACTATTCAACAAAAAACAACTTGAAACAACCACACATGTTGTGATGTTCGCCCTCATTCTTTCTTTTGTCGCTGGTCTCTTTACATTTTTCTTAGTTTTTTAAAGCCACATTGTTTCAGGTTCTCTTCTTGTTTCATGGTCTAATAATGATCCTCCATACTGGGGACATGTAACATGTCATTGAATCATCAGCCAGCATGTACAAAACCTTTCTTCTTAATCAATGACGCAAAGTTACAGTTACATCAAAATCTATCTTAAGTAATCTATTAATTACATTATGAGTTATTTCTGTGTAAAGGTTTTACATTTATTCTAATTAGCAGATGTTTTAATCACCTTGGATTTATCTTCAGTCAACTTTATTGCAAATGGTCCCCTTTTTGATACTCAGACAGGAAGTGTGGCTCTATAATGATAGAAAATAAAGTGTTACATGCAAACTGCAGCCTTACTCCACCCCACATAGTATAATAGCATCATGTACATCATTTCCACATATAATTAATATTACTAATATATACAGCAGAGAGTTACACCTTACTTCTGCTGTGAAGGATTGACTGACAGGCTATTTAACCAATAGAAATGAACAGTAGGCAAAGAAGTAGAACCAAGGAATTGATATTTGAGCTAGAAATACACGACAGGATATGACATCATCTTTACATGATGTGTATACTTCGGTTGTGTTTTGGTTCGCTGTGGTAGAAAAGACTGTTTCATGTTTGTCTCCTAAGAGTGTGTTTGAATCATTGTTGAGGTCAGTTTGTGTTGCTGTGCCTCAGTCGGCACAAGAAACCGTTTCACAGGTTGTAAGGGTGTCTTCTGTCTTCTGTCTTTTTCAGGATGGTTCCTACCTGGCAGAGTTCCTGCTCGCTAAGGGCTACGAGGTGAGAGAGAGAAATCCAGACTTCACACTGAACAGCACCAAGAACGGGTCCTTTTTGACGACACACACACACACACACACACACACACACACACACACACACACACACACACACACACACACACACACACACACACACACACACACACACACACACACAC
>JAVQJD010004837.1:0-33690 GCA_036023655.1 Nannoperca australis
ATTCTGCCATTGGCAGCGATGTACTTACTTATAGCACTTGTGATTCATCACCAGCCCTTACAAGTTTGATGAGACATCTTGTTGTTTTCGATCATGGTTCTATGCACTTTATGTAAAGCTCTTTTTTGGAAGTTGATTTGGATAAAAGCGTCAACTAAAAGCCTAAATGTAATGTAAAGTATTGTAACAGATCAGGTGATCAATGCCAATGCTCGTGTCAACCTCCAACTTGAAAGTTACTGCAAAGTCTAGAGCCAACAGCACTTTATTTTTCTTTTCTATAGGGCCATTGTTTGTATTTTGTTGTTGTTGCGCATTGCTTGCTACCATTCACAGTAAATTATCTGAATAGACATGTTCTTAGCTACACATACCAATGACAAATGAATCCTTTGAAAAACTATTATTTTCCATGTATGCCCTTGAGTGGCCATCATTAACTTTATTTGGCACAAAAGCAACATTGCCTCATTCTGGTCACATAATCCAAGGTGACAGACGTTCTCTGTCCAATGCTGAATTGGATGCAGGTTTGCCACTGCTGATTTCCTGGTCTCAGTTAACTGTTAAAATGTGTAATTTTGTACAAATATAAAAATGTATTTAATGTTACTATGGGAAGCAAAACATGGCCACTGTGCTGAATTTAGGGCAATTTAGTTTAGTTTCTTGTATTAAATTGGTCCATATTAGTTGGAACACATTTCTGACTATACACACAGCTTCAGGTTGTGCTAAATAAGAACATTACCAGGGCAAATCCAACTTGGCTCCATTAATCCTGACTACTAATTTGAAAGAAAAACGTAAAATGTTTTAGCATTAAGGTGGAAAAACTGATCTAAAGTATGAATTGCACATTGACCTACAGACTCTCTTACCAAACAATTTTGAGTAAGATTTATGTTGCTTAAATAGCAATAGTTGACAATAAACATTGGATTTACAATATTTATTGCTACCTACATTGTTCTGTGATGTGGGTGGAAAACATCTCCTCTTTTAGTGATAGTGGAAACAGGTGTTTGTACATCATTACGTCTGTTAGACAGTGAGTGAAAGATTATTCAAGTTATGAAAATAAGTAAAACTGTTCTGCAGTAATATACATTCTGTGAATGTTGTTGCCTGTATGTCTTAAGTCTCTGAAAAAAACCTTTTTAAAGTATAAAAAACCCTGCATTGTCTGAGACCTATTCAAAGCACAGTAGAGAAAGACATATTTTAGTTTGCAACTTCATTATGAAAGATAATATTCATAACTAACTATGGAGATAAATAATTGAATACAAACCAGTTTGAACACATTTTCCTTACAACCTGTAGAGTTCCTGTTGCAGCAAAATACAAAACATTAAAATGTCAAGGTATTTCTAACTTTTAATGTATAATGCAGCTTATCCACTGCAGCCTGTCCTCAGAGAAAAATAACAAATAAGTATGCTACCATGCACACATAACACACACACATGCACACAAACTTAAATCCTTGAATTTAGTGCGTCTTTTTAAGTCTCATGTGTGTTGACACCCTGATTTTAAACATCATCCTGCGGTCATTAACCTGATAATCTGACCCTAAAACAACCTTTCCTTAATGACTCATCTTTATGACTGCCTCAGTCTCATCTGCCCCAGTGTCTCTCTAACTTTTCTTTCAGCTTACAACTCTCTTACCAACTCAGCATCACTTCATTCTGTCTAGGGGACAGAAGCTAAAATATAGATGAAGGACAGTTTTAACGCTAAGAGAGTCTGTGTGTGTGTGTGTGTGTGTGTGTGTTTCCTAAGTGGTTTTGTTTAATCGATAGCACAGGGACATTTTCAGACTTCGTAATTCAGTAAGAAGACTCACCATTAGAAAAAGTGGAAGAGAAGTTAAGATGTAAGATATAAATGGCCACCATGTTATAGGGCTGTTTGTAGAGTTAGCTATCCTAAATTCTGCCCAGTGAAATTTAAATTCCACTTCCACCCATTTATTAAATTATTAGGTTAAATTAGGATTTGTTTGTACAGTACTAGTAATAATTTCACCTAGTGTTTTTTATGCTGCACCAGAATTTCCTTTTTAAATGTGAGAATTGTTTTACTTAAGAAATGCATAAACCTTGACTGTGATGGCTCATGCACACCTTCAGTTTCTTGTAGAAAGATAGATCAAATTTATTTGAATTCATATATATATACATACAATTCTAATTGGCTAAATATATACAGACTGATTTTCTTTACCTGAGGAGGTATTAACTCTATCTGTCTGGAATGTTCTTTGTTCCATAGTTTTACCTGATGAAGGTCTAATGACTGAGACATTGTATTTCTAACACAGTTTATTGTAAGTAAAAGGACAGTGAGGAGGAGTTCTCTCTCTAACTTAAATACTGCAAATATTCTCAAAAATTATTGAACACAAACAATTTTGCGGTGAAAAGTGGTAGTCCAGTGATCAGAACATTGGTCAGGGTTAAGAGTTTAACTCCTACTGGGCCAATCTGTGCAAAAATGTACTCAGAGACAAGTCATGAATTTAAACGTGTATGATTTGCTTTGAGAAAGCTTCAGAAAATCTTAAAAAAGCATTGGGGCCCCAACCATTCCTATGATGGCGGCTGGATAATGGAAAGAGTCGGGGTGAGCAGGTGAAAAAAGAAACAAGTTTGACACACAAACACAGAAATGGAAGCTAGGCCGATGATGAAAAGGTAAAAGAACAAATAGAACTGACAGAGCAGAACGCGTATCATGGAATGAAAAGAAAAAAGAGCAAGTGAGCAGAAGAGAAGTGAAGCGTTATCAGGTTCGCCCCAGCCTCAGCAAATATAATGTAGCAGTATAGTAGCAGGCGGTTTGGTGGAAACCCCATTTGCATTGAATGAGAGGCCACAGCCAAAACAGCCTGCTGGCTGGACATGCATCCAGACAAGAAGAAGAAGCAGAAAACCTTCCCTTCTGTCTCTCTTTCTCTTTCTGAAGCAGTTCAAACTCACAATGACACAATCCACCTTTCTTCCGTTATTCTCTTCTCAGACTTCTCTGTTTCTTTGTCTTATCTACTGTGTCATTATCTGCTACATTTTCCCCATTACTGTCCTCTTTTCCTTTGGTACTCTGAGTGAAAGGCATTGGTTGACTATGAGATCTAGTGGCACTCTCACAAAGTTGAGTTGTGTAACTGTCTGTGTATTACATGAAGTAGCTTCACCAGTATCTCCTTTCGCCAAACTAAGCTCCTGTTGTTTAAACCCTGCATCAGAGAGGCAAAAAGAAGGGAAGTCAGAGAGGGAGGGTGAGAGAAGAAAAGGACCTGATAATATCTGTGACAGAGAGATTCACACAGGGATATAAAAGTTTGAGGGAGAAGATTTGATCGATACATAAACAGTTGTAATTCTGTTTGGATTTACAAACCAGTTCTAACCAACAACATGCACATTTGCATGAGTTAAATATGTTTTGGTGGAATTATAGTTTAACCTGGGTTAACACAGTATAGTTGCACATTTATTTATTCCTAGGAAAATGATTGAACCTAAATTGAGTTGCTAAGTGCAGTTTCTGAAACGCAAAGCCAAGATGAGTCAATGTCCACAACAATAACACCTTTTTAATTTTGAAGGGCTTACTACTTCTGCTACTGTTGTTTTCCTGGATATGTAAAACTGACAAAGGTATACACTTGAATATGAGTAAGTATAATGGCAAAAAAAGTGGAAAGTGGAAGCAGATTCACACACAGCAAGTTGCAAATTAGAAAGGCTGACTAGTTCCAATGCCTGTGTATTTAGGAATCTAAACCAAAAACCACTTGATGCCACATCAAGGACCCACCGAGGTTCATTTAGCTCAGAACTGAGTGCTGAATACAGTCCCACAGAGTGAAAAAGCTTATCAAATGTTTTTCATTACTGCCTGAGCTCTCTGAGGGTTGTCTTTTATGTTATGGATCAACAGGCTTTCAAAGCAAATGATTAGAAGAGGGAGTGTGACTGGGAGGAATCCAAAGGGAGAGAGAATTATACAGTAGAGGAAGAAAGACACATGTTAATATATTCTGGAGGTATACTGTGCTCATAGTTGGACATAATCCTATCACATTGCAAGTCAGAGAGGCAAGCAATGCCAAGTACAGGTCAGAGGAAGTCAAGTTAAAAACAGTAGAAGGACCTTATTATTAGCACAGACTGCAGTCCACCAACACAGATCCATCCACATCCATTTTTCAAGAGTTCATTAATTCAGCTGTGTGTAAACGTTTTATAATTCATCTGGGTGCTAGGTGATTAGCTATTTTCTTTTTTTATGGAATTAACAGAATAAAATGGTTAATATATCAACCTCTGTCATTTACAAAACCAACCCTCAGGAGATCATTGCCCACATCCCGATGACCCTGCTGCAAACAAATTTAGCATTTTGGTGTTGTGGAGAAATTTCATCTTGAAAATATTAGCATGGCAGAATATTAAGTGCAATTTACTGACATTCACATGGAGATAACTCTAACTGTATTTTCCTGTATTTACTAAAACCAATATTTCACAGTTTACTGGGATACAAATGAATGTGTGATTTACTGGAAGCTGTTAATCTCTGTATGAATGACTGAATGATTGTGGGGACTTGTGGTAATCTTTTATTTATTTCATTTTTACCTCTTTGAAATATGCAAACATGAATGTGTTCAAATGTATACAAATCCTCATCCTCACACTTACAGTGACATAACAAAAAATGTGAGGATTTCTTTCTTTGAAATTAACTCGTCATTTAACAAAGATAACAAGATGTGAAATCTGTAATGGATTACAATGCCAGAGTGTCCTCATAATTTAAACTGTTGAAATGATGGATGAGGACCAACACATGGAGTTTAAACTGGTCGCGCACACAACAATGCACACACGAAACAATGCAGAGAAACACTTATTAGAGAGTGTTACAAATGCACATGTGGACACAATGCACAATTTAAACCAGCTTATCCCGACACACACGCACACCACTCTGGCTGGTGGTTAATTGCTGCCTCATTAAGTCTCTGTAAGTTTGTGATGACTCTATTACTGAAATAGACACATATGGCAATCAAAGAGTGACAGAGTTGAGACAGAAAATGAACCCTCTTTTGTCCTCCTCCTTCTCTGACATGACGTGTTCTGCACAATGGATGGATGGATGGATGGACGGATAGACAGATTGAGGTTAAATGGCAAAAGAACAGTCACATAACCATCTCAGAGTAAAAGAAGGGAGCGAAAGAGGGAGGTGTAAATGGTGCAAATACGAAGTGGAAAGAGATTTATGATGAGGGGAGGTTATACAGTATAAGAGAGTACTGGGTAGTAAAAGAGAAATGGCAGCATACATTTCAGAGATGTATGGAGACAGACAGCCAGAGTGATATACAGAAATAGGGAACATGGATTCAATAAAAAGAGAGTAAGAGAGAAGCAGATCATTTCAGGCCAGCTTGTAGTGTAATACCTCAGCGAGGAAGCCCCCCTGCCGAGCCAGTAATCCCCTGCCTCTACAAAACAGAAAATAGAGAAAAGTTTGAGAAATGAAATAAACGCTGACTCCAGTGTCTCCTCGAAATAAGAGGGTCAAAAATATTATTGGATTATTTAGCTGATTTCATAGAGAGACAGGCTGATAGTGAGGGTTTTTGTTCAGCAAACATTGCACACTCTGACCTGCTTACTGGCATTGACTATTGCAGCCCAAAAAACCAAAACACTTGCCAAAGATGTTGGGAAGCTGCATCCATGTAACCGATTCAGTAGCATAAATGCATTTACTGTACACACCTGTAATTCTCTTGTTATATCTTAGGTTATTGTATCATGTATCTTTACACTGTCTGCTGACTTCATAAAGGACATGAATATTCAGTACCTAAAGAAAAAAATAAGATAATTCACACTGACATCACAGGCTCCTCTAAAGGAGTGGGTGACCTGATTATATTTTGGAGCACTTTGTTACATAACTTTAAATATTAATTAGAAGAAAAACCTATTTTTTTTGAACGACTGTAAGAGCTAATTGTTCCAAGATACAGACTCTGTGAGGATAACTTGACATAGAAGTATTTTCTAATTAATTAAGCAACCATTTGCATAACTGCAGTATATCATTATTATGGTGGGACATCAGACAGCTCAAGTGCCTCTTGTCCACTTTTATGTGTGCGGTGGACATGTAATGACTTTTGTAAAGTGTCTGCTACTCTTCAACTGGAGAATTACAGTTAGGTGAAGGTGAGGTTATGACTGACTAATCCACTGTGGGGTTTGGTTGCACTGCCTCAGGGGCCCATAGGAGATCACTGTTCATCGCTCTTCATGTATGAAAAACATTTGGAATCATTGGTCAAATAACATGCTTACCATTAATCAACGTGAAGGCAGTCAGGCTGTTGGCCAAAACATATAACAGATTACAGATGGGCTACAGTAACAGGCAGGCACAATGACAGTAAATATGGCATATATATATATACACACATATATATAGTTGGACTAAATGGGTGGGGTAGGAAGGGTTTGGGGTAGGTGGCAATGGCGGGAAACTCACTGAGGGTAACTGGTGGACAGATGGGGAATGACGTGGTCTGGAAAGTTCTACAATGAATACAAGTCCTAGGGGAAGGAGGGGAATAATGTGAGTTTGAAGAAAGGGAGAGATTCAGGTTAGATGTCACCATGACAAGCTGTGTGATAAACAGGCTTATCACATTGCTGCTGAACTATGTTGTTTCCTTTGAAAGCCCTGGAAGCTTGATAAGAAGCAGTTTTAGTTACAGAGATGATGTGAAATTGAATTTCATGACTTTCTCTCTATAATTCTTAAAATAAAGTGCAATTTAGAGTCGAAGCAAAACAAACTTTCTTGTGTCCCTGGATTCAAGCTTTTATTTCATTAATTAGCTAATTCCCAGAGTAAACTCTATAAATGAATTGCGATTAATTAACTGCTTGGGGTGTCAGTGTGATAATAGCCACTCTGACTTAAAGAGCTGAAGTGCTTTGCTTCACAATATTCTTCAGTATTTTAGTGTCTTCATTGACAGTTCCAAATTATTTTATGATTTGTTGGTTTCAGAGATGTTGATGATGAGGAGCTTTAATTAAAAGATGCAATATTAAAAGATACAATATTTGTCTTGATAGGGTGGTCAACCAACAGCCAGCAACTCTCATATTGTAACTGCCACATGTATTAATAAGTAAGTGAAACGTAAAGAATGTGACTACATTGACAGTGACAACTACAGTTATGTATTATCATCTCTCCATGCTCCTTTAATCATTAAATTGCCCATCATGTACTTCAAGTCATTGGGAAAGACTTTCCCAATAAGAATAGAATTGTTTCACCATGCTGTAGGATGAATGTTGATTATCTCGAGTCATTTTGTATTCGTTAACATTTACCTTGCCCCAGTGGATTTCAGTTGGTTTAAACTTTGCCAGAAAATGCATTCCTCATTATAAGAAAACTCCTAATGATGTTTACTTCATATTGTATGCATGGAGTAGTCTGGCTGCTTGCCAGCTATTTCTTATTTGGGCTGAAGGACTGCACAAGCGTTTTACCCCCAAATTACAAATATTGTGTTTCAGTACATTGAAACCAACTGATATACATATGATTATTTCTTGTGTTTTTTTAAGTATTGTGCAGAGAACATGAGAGCACGAGAACTCTTTGTGGCATTCAAGGGCACGCCAATGCTCTGTTTTGAGATTTGAGTCACATGTCAAAAATGAGCATTCAAGAGCTAAAAATCGAACCTGGAGGACAAACAACAATAGGCCCAGGTGGACTTTTTGAAAAAGATTATGTGAAATTGGTCGTTTTTGTGCATGCAATGTGCTGCTGTTCAACACTCTCGGGTCTCTAAAGTCAAAATGTTGTTGACAGCAATTTGCCTTGGCCGAAAACCAGGTTACTTGAACCAAGGGTTTACAGCTTGAATTCAGTGTGTATTCAGAGGAGTCCTTAACTGTTCTAAGAAGACAGTGAGGGATGACTCATCTCACAGTATGTTCACTGCTCAGTAGATTGCTCCCTTCTGTGTGTTCTTTGCAAACTTCATTTACTTAAGTGTACATTTACATGTAATAAGGGGTTTACAGAATGCAAAGCAGCCCAACCACATCCTCCTCTCTGTCTCACCTGCTGCCTGACACTTCAGCAACTCAGTCATCTGTAAATGTCACTCGTATTTCCTCTCATGTTGAACTGATTTTTATTTTCAAAGTAGTAGTAAGTAGTAGTACTACAGTAGTAGTTCAAGTAGTGCAATTAGCTATTTGATTTCCACTCAGACTTCTAGAGATCGTCACCTCAGCAACCGTTCCTGGTGAAATGGTTTTCATTTGCAAAGACTTTGTCACTGATGCTCCTGTCAGCCCACAACCACAAGTCACACCTAGTTGCATTTAGCTTGAACAAGAACTGAAAGGTTGTGCTGTATTTTGAAAATGATTAATTTAATGATAAGCTTGCCATGTTAACAAAATCCATTTTGGTATATTTTCCTAAAGGAATGCCATCCAAAACAATTAGAAAATGAGTCTGAAAATCATGCTATTTTATATATATAGTTAATGTGATTCAAACCTTCAAGAGTTTCTTGCTTAAATATTATATTTTGCTTGCAGTATCCACAGTATCTTAGATGGCAGATAGAATTCAAATGCCTGCAAACACATCTTCATGATGTATCTTACTCTAAATTACAGTTTGACTCTGTGCTTTGTTGTCAGGTTTGTCTTACATCATGTTCATGTGGCATGCTACATTCACATTTGCCTCATTAGAATAAAGTAATTTAGCTGCCTCCCAGACAGCTTTCCCAGCTTACATGCAGCTTATCGTTGAAAAAGCTCCTTCCTGTTGTTTACCTCATCATTTGGCTGCTTCCAGGGCACCTCTGTGGGACAAAAAAATCTATTTATTTTTTGTTTCAAGCTTGCAGTCATTCACCCAGGTGCCTTAGATGGCCGAGAAAACACAATAACACGGTGGGAGTGAGGTAGCATAATGCTCTAACCAGTCAAATCTATTGATTAGGGAATGTGTCTAATAACGTGTGACTGTATCTGTAAGTGCAGGTGTTTGTGTGTGTAATTCTGTGCGACTCAGCTTTGCATCTATTTTTAGAGAACATGGCTATGTAATGATGTGAAATTGGGGTAGAAAATGTTCTTTGCTTTCCTTGATTCAAAGGCAGAGGTGCAGTTGCTCTCCAGTGCATTGCGTGCAGGAAAATCTCTGGCTGCTAAAAAAGCTTGACTGAGGTGGTAAAGTTTGGGAGTTGACAGAAACACAGATTGGCTGTTTTGTTACACAGCTCCCAAAACATGCATTCTCTTTGGTATTCTTTTTTTAGTCTTTGGCGTGGTTTGGTTTTATATATTGTACTAATGCAAGTTTTACAGCACTTCTTATTCCTGGAACAACATTTTTATAAGTCTGTAACACTAGTGGTGTGGTTTTACTCAGTCTGAGTTTCACACCAATTAAATATTTCTGGGTGTGGGTCCACAAACTCAAACAGCTGTGTTGGTTTTAGCTGATGGGATAATGCTTATTGTCAATGACAATCTGTCTGGATAAACATTCTCTTATTATCGACAGAAAACAGTAAGATATTGCGTGCCGGTCACGCGCATCAGTGGAAACTGCTCTCTTACACACACACACACACGGTGCACATGAACGCACTGACACTGCTAGTAGAGCATATGGGAGTGTCAATGACACAAACACATGCATATGCCATAACATCTGTCAAGTCACACCCTCTCTCACAAGTAAATTAACAAAACCACCTGGGAATAAAATCTTAATTTTAAGAAAGAAATGGTGGGTAACTTTGTCTTTATTTTGCTATTTTGGAAATTTCTGAATAAATTGTATTTTTAAATTAACATGGTTGGATTACTAACTGGGTCCAACTGCTTCGAGGCCCGAGACTCTGAGGTGGCCCAAAGCCTTCAGGTGAGAGTTTCGTTAACTAGATTACTTGCAAATGTGTCTGCACACTGTTTCAGTTAATTCTGTTGCAGTTTATTTATTATTTATTGTGCCTATATGCATATTCCTAAAACTTGATTAAGTTACAACAAAGTGATTACCAGTGATTACATACACAATGCATAGAAAGTGGTAGAAATTGGGGACCCACAGCTCATTATAGAGGCCTTGGTGCCCTGCAAACAAACATATAAACAAATGTTTTAACAATAAAGTAGATATTTCATAAAACGTATTGTTTTACTTGCTGAACCCAACTTTAGCCTAGCTGTTTGCAGGTTAGTCTGAGCCTTTCTCTACACACTAAAGCTCATTTAGTCAAACTTTCTTTACTCTTTAACTGATGGAATTATTTTGGATTGTAATTAGGGAGAAAAACACATTTTGGGCTTCTTTAAATATGAAGGAACGTAATTAAAGAAAAACCATAGGGCCATTCATAATGAGACTGTAATCTTCATCAAATATGAAAGAGATGTGCCAGTGTCCCTGCCCAGCTCCATGTTTGAGCAATAATAATCCACCATCTGCACTCCTCCTAAAACACAGAATCCTGCAGCCGGTGTCAGCTTCAACCTCCCTAAACTCTCCTGTGTCATCCCCTTCATACACCCGCTCCTTCGGCAGCACTGTGAGGAGATTGACACCTGCATATCTCCAGGCCATGAACCAGCTCTACACCCATATACCTCCTGGCCATAATGTGCCCACATCCATCAGCCTGTGCTCTACTCTTTTTCAGACAGACCCTTCTCTGTACTGACCTTCCCACTTTTAACTCTCAAGCATACTTTTTAGACCATACGGCCTGCTCTACCTGTCCTGGGGACAGCTCTCTTGGTGTACATGGATGCTTTGTCACAAATCCGTAAAAACGACACCTAAACAATTCAAACATTTTAGACAAAAAAGCATAGAGTGACCCAGAACAAAACCACATATAATAAATATATAATCAAATATATAATCAAATCAGCCATGACGACATGCATTTAAGAGCATTAAAGATTACATTAACACAGAATGAATATATTTTACATTTTGCTTGAATTTAACATATACAGCATGCTTGGACATTTCCAGCTGTGCATTCTGATGACTTGCGTCCGGTGTAGCAAGCAATCCATCATCTTCACCAGGCAACATCACCTGTGGGGTTCACCATGGCTAATAGGCCCCATTCTCATTTCCCTCTCCATGAACCTACTTTGCAAAATAATGTGTATATATATATATATATGTGTGTGTGTGTGTGTGTGTGTGTGTATCTCCTTCCATTGCCATACAAATTATTTCTAGTTCTACATTTCATTTAGAGACAAATATTTATAATATATAAGTTTCACACCTCAGCTGAGGGCAAATGTGAAACAGAAAGTAGTTATTTAGCATACTACAGTTGTTCTGCACCACAAAGCTAAGAGTTTGGAAATCTAGAGATTTCGACAATGAATTTATTTTAAAGATTTGAAGAGAGTGGTGTAATCTTTCTTTCTTCAACTGAGAAACATGTGAATAGTGTATATATGTCTTATTGTTTGATATGTCACTACTGAATAAAATGAGTTCAAGTGATCAACAGTGTGTGGGATTATTTGCTTCTTTTCAGTCTACAGTGTTCTGGTCTTATGAAGCCTTTAGTAAGCCATTGTGGAGTGTTTTTAACTTTTTACTTTTGATTGGTGTCATTGTACTTACTCAACCTTCATCACAATGTATAACAAATTGTGCAAAAGTGAGATTAGCTTTAAGAAGTTGTCAGACAGGCGTGGCCCAAATGTTCTCTTACCATTTAGCATTACAATACATTACCATATTGGTCACCAAATTATTATGTAAGTTCCAGTGGCAATATTAGCTTTCTCTTCCTATAAGGAGCTTTGCCCTTTTTGTAATACACAATGACATGTTAGCAATTGGCATGAAGCTAACGTCAGCGTGAGATTAGTATCACAGGGATGATGGCTTCTGGTCTGTGTCAATATTAGCATTCTCCCATCTCTGCCGGTGTCATCTGCTGGATAAATGAAAATGCACATGAGCTGCTGTAATAAGCATCTCATTGAGATGAGTAAGAGGTATTGATTAAGTATTGCTGATGTTTGCAGAAGCAATTACCTAACACAGTATGGATCACACCGTGGGATGTCGGATGAAACTGCAGATTTTGAATGCTTCACTTGAATCCAGAGCCAAGTGGCAGATTAACCACCAGATACGAATGTTTTTCAATGTAGTTCATGTCCAGCTGCATGTTACATTAAAGCTACTCACTGTTTGAGCTATTTGCAAGATTTTGTGGTTTACACTAAAGCTGGAATTATGATTCTCCGAAGATGCACATAAAGCTCTCTGCGAACCTACACAGAGAAAGGTGTTATGGGTAACCGTAGATCACAGAGAAGTCAACGCTACCCCTTTCAAATCTTAACAACACGTCCTGCAGACCTGCGCATCAAGCAAGCTTAATTCAACTCCTGTCAGGAGGCAATTCAAAATGGATAAAAAAACTGTAAATGTAAAAAGTTTTAAAGAAACATCCAGCCATTTGCCTATGTGTAGCCCCAAAAGGCATAATTCCAGTTTAAGTGTGAAGTGCAGGGGAAAGTTCTTTTCACTTTTTGAAGGGAAAGGGGGAAGGGGAAGCAGCTCCTTTACTAAGTAAAGTGTGTATCTCAGGTGCAGCAAAATCAGAAAAGGAATAATTGAGATCTAGGGCAAGAAATGGGTCGCAGCAGAAATGCCCTGCCTGGACTTCATTCTACTTTCTCAGACAATCTTTAACTCCACTCAGGCACTCAAACATCTTTGCAGTTTAAATGGATGTGAGGAAATGAATCACTGGGCTCATTTCTCTCTTGCCCAAATTCTCCACTTTGCTTGTGCACCAATCAGAGATATATGACATGTCTCTTATAATCATCAAGGAAAAAGCATTAAATCTTTTAACCGACCCAACTGGGATTAGATGCAATTTTCTTTAAAATGGCACTACATTATTAAAAGACAAAAACATTCCCAACCATTTTAGACAACCATTCATATTGATGTATTTATTTTTGTTTTGCAAGAATGTGTTTCGGGGTGTGAGGCAGTTTTCAGTTTCCAATAATTAGGCAGTAGCATTTGTCATGCCGTGTGTGTCTACTCATTTCACTAAAATATCTGGTTCTGAAACACACAAAAGAAAATCTGAAAGACTGGGGGAAAGGGTAAAGGTAGAGGCAACAGAAGATTTTGGAGAAAGAGACACAAAACAAGACTAGCCAGAGGAGATTGCCCAACAGGACTCAGCCCTCGCTGACTCCTGGTCTGTGTGGCAACATGCTGTCCTTTGGGTGCATGACTGTAAACAAGACTATTGTTCTCTTCTGGCGAATCTGGCTTTTGTATTCTGGGGCAATGGTCCCAAGGAGGATTGACAGAGATTGCCAGTCTGTGAGATAAAATAGGGTTTGGGAGTGAAGGACTGTTGTCATTTAATGCTGATTAGAAAAAAGCAGAATCAGATCAAACAACCTTTTCACCCCTTCACTCCTGCTCTTTTTCTGGCATCTGTGTATTTCTCTGTGTATTTTCTGTGTCTCTGCTGCTGTCCCAACTCTTTTTTTCCTCAAATGTTCTCTCTGCCCCATCTTGTCATGTTGAATTCTCATTCACTCTACAGTCTCACCACAAATAAAATCACAGGACCCAAAAATGACTCTCTCCAAACCCTCAAGGTATTTATGAAACAGGATCCCAACCATTCCAACCTGCCTTTTTATATAAAAAGTTGTTATATGCTGTCTTATTCATTATCTTCTTTGGATTAAAATCACCACTACTGCACAGAACAATTTATTCACTGCTGTTATATTGCATGTGTCTTCCAGTATGCACATTTTGAGTGGTAGTTTCATTGCCTTTTTGTATCTTGTGACCTACAATAGGTAATTAAGCCCTTGCCATTTTCAAAGAATGGATAAAAGTCCTCTTTATAGTGCAAGTTTCATACAGAAGCACAGCTGAGATCATTTTGGTTAAGATGCAAACATTCTTATCATGTGTTTTTCCCCTCCACAATTGTCACAAGTGATAGCATGCATGAAAAGCTATTAGTGGCTAAGATCTGAATGTAAATTCTTCTCTTGAATTTAAGTTTCCATTCATGTGAGGTGCTGCATGAGGAGTAATGCACTGCACATTCTAACATGTTAAATTAATTCTGCAGTTACTTGATGTGTGAAAAAAATGTCTCTGCATCAGTAAATGAGGCACGCTGCAGCGGTTTGAGCTCTACCAAATGAACAACAAAAAAAAAATAACATGGTTGAATGAAAATGCTGCTGCGTGAATAGCTGATGCAACTTACATTATAAAATGCATAATGAAAACATACAGATAAACTTCTGGAAACCACTTTATTTCTTGTTTTTGGCTTGACCGCATGACCTTGGCAGAGCAGTGCTATAACATTTAAAGTCACACCGGGCTCGACTGAGTGGTTGAAAGCGTATCAGTCTTTCATTTCTTCTCTTTATGCAGTTTTTTATTTTCTTACTTTTCTGTGACTATTGGTCACAAGTGAAGGGGTACAAAACTGAATCTGCAAAATAGTTTATTTGTATACAGTACATATGTCTGATTTCTGCTGAACATACTTCATCACTCAGTGCATGCCTAATTTGGCAAACAACAGAAATATGTCCTTGTTTTTCTGCCTCGCTTGAATGAATCACTTCATTTGAGACTCACAAAGGAAAATAACGGCCAAGAAGAAAGTGTACACTACCAGTGAAAAGTTTGGACACACTTTCCCAGACTGTATGTTTGTATGTATGATCACAAGATATTTATTACAAGATAAAGAAAGAATAAACAACATTTAAAAAGCAAAAATGTACTTAAAAAGTTATGGCAGCAGCTTGAAGCTGCGACAGCAGGCTGAAGAAGGGATTAAATAATTTAAATCAGGCGTTTGCTCATGCTGGCTTGACTGTGTCAAGGCTTCAAAGCCGAGTAAAACAAATACTACAGAGTCAGTCAGACTACAAGGGCAGATTGTAGAAATCAAGGCTTTTTTTTTTTATTATAAAAAGAAAATCTTGTAAAGATATAAAGACACTTAATTTATGGAACATGTAAACAAAAAAATTCTTATTCTGATCTTTAAATGTATAAATAATGAATATAAATATTTCGTGTGATTGCAAGTCTTTTTTCTCTTCAGGTACTTTTTTTTGCTTCACAAAAGACAGAATTCAGTGGTCTGTATTTGTTCATGTAAATCACTGTACCTGTATGCATGGCAGGCTTTGTATCTGTGTGATCTCTGCGTGTTGGTGCATTTAGACCTGTGTGAGCAGGTGTGTGTCTAATAGGTGCTCCAACCTTGAATGTATTATTTTTTTTGTGCCTTCAGGTTTCATCTGTTCATAAGCCCTGGTGCTGGAGGGGGAATTGGACCATGGAGGAATTGGTTGGCAAGTGAAGGGGTCAGTGAAGTCTGCAACCTCGCCATACAGCAAGCAGACTAACGTGAGAGACAGGCAGACAGGCAGGCAGGGAGGCAGCGAGGCAGAGCGACAGACATGTAGACAGTTATGCAATGATGCTGACAGAGGAAGAAGACAGATAAATGGGCAGATCAGCAGGGAAGCAGACAGGTGAAGGAAATGGTCAGAAAATCCGACAACCAAAGTAGACACACAGGGGCATGGATGAATATGCAACCAGACAAGGGGTCAGACAGATATCCAGGCAGGGACAAAAGAGAGGGCAGACTTAAAGGTGTTCCAGCTAGGCAAGCAGAGAGGCATGTGAAATCAGATGAGCCTGCAAGCAGGAAGATGGGAAGACGTCCAGCAGGTACAAACAAAGACAGGTAGAGGAAGTTAGATAAAAAAACTGAAAGGAGATGGACAGACAAACAGGCAGCCAAGGAGGAAAAGTAAGGAAGACAAAGGCAATGGGAAAACATTTTAAAAATATTTTTTTTACCCATTTTAACATATATTTTAAGCTTATGTTTTGGTCAGGGTTTCGTTAACTTTTATGTAAAAATAAATAAAATCCTCATGATGAGAAAATGGCAAGGGCTGAACAAAAAAGTGTTGTTACCTCCATACAGCTGAGCCAAAGATCACACCACTAAAATCTAAACACAAGATCATCAATGTTGTGTGTGTGTGTGTGTGTGTGTGTGTGTGTGTGTGTGTGTGTGTGTGTGTATACACACACATAAATCTCTCAATGTATGATTTACAGATGAGCTAAATGTGGAAGAATGAACGATAAAGTGTGCATGTTCAGATCAGTTTTGCGTGTGTACCAAACTGTTCATATTAATGTTACAAACTGCAAACATCATGTTTCACTTCATGTTATTGATAGAGCAAGTACTGAAGTTGGATTGTAGGCAAACAAATATACTTCTTAACTTCACTGTATTATCACTGCAATTGAAAATGACGTGTTTTTTTGTTAACGTTCAATCACTAATAAGATAGACGTGTATTAGCTACAGATATATAGCTGTGACACAGACACAGAACTACTGTCATGTGCACATAGCCATACAGGGCCTTATGACTCATGAAGCACACAAAATCCATAATTTTGATGGAATTATTTGATCTATTTATTTTATGGTAAATCTCGCGAGAGAAAGATAAAAATAAATTAATGTAAATACTCTCCCCTCAGACAATTTCATACAGTCCCTAAAAAGTATTAATTTCCTATGAGAGGCTGATGGGGAACCAGCTGGAATATGATGGTGAAAACACCTCCTCAACTGAGCTCAATTCCAGAGGTAATCTTCAACATTTTTGCGATTACTGATTTTGTGAAACTGCCTTTTTTATCAAGAACTGGAATTAGAATTAACACTCTGACTCTGAAGTCTTTTTGAAAGCCACATGGCTGCCTGATATCCCGTCCCTCCACCCAGTGCAAAATGTAATAGCAAAAAAAATCGGAATTGCTTCTTTTGGAACAACAACTATGATAGCTCTTTCAAAGATTCACTCTTAAATCTCACCTTGAATCTTTTGCTCCACGCAATTTTCTCCTTTTTTTCATCCCCCTCTGTTTTTGCTTCAGCATCTTCAGTAAAATATCGTTCTCTTGTATTTGTAATACCCTAGATTCTTTAAAGAGGCTGCAGCTGAAGCACATTCTGTCTTCATTTACCTGTTCTCCTCCTCCTCTCTCTCCTTTCCTCCCTCCATCAGTCCCCGCCATTTACATCTTTACCTCCTATGCTTCTCTTCCCTCTCCATCACCTCCGCTTCACTCTCCTTCTTCTCCACTCCCCTCTGGTCCCACCTCCTCCTACTCCTCCTCTTTCTCTGTCTCCTCGCCTGTCAACATATCTCCTCCCTGTCTCCCTCTCTCCCTTCCTGCCCCATCCTTTGAGGTCATGCTGTATCAGATCGATCAGGGTCATTGATCTTCCAATATACTGGTAGGCGTGCCTCTCATTCCAAGACAGACCATTAGCCAATCATTAATCTAGATCAGACAATTAACCAATCATTAATCGTGGTCGCTATTTAAACTGAGGCTGCTGATTGGGTCAATGGTGACCTCCTTCCTGTGGGTTACCACAGCAACACGAGGCATGTCAGTTAAACATTACCTCCTTCAGCAGCTGTTAACAGTCTAATTGGGTGTCATTTGATATAATTAAATAAAACAATCTTATTAACAACATGTGGCTTTTCTAGATTTGTTAAATTGGCTGACCACATGTGTACACACACACACACACACAAACACACACACACACAGCAGGCCATATCTACATCAAAATCTCACAATAACATCCAATCAATGAGTTGCAAACAATTTAAGTTTTTTTTTGCATAAAAATGTGTTTATGTTGCTTTTAAGCCCGTAGATTTGCAAGTTGATATGTTGTGCTGTAACAGAATCAGGAAGCATGTGTTTAAAAACACATTTTAATGTGTGAGATTGACCTTGGTTTTACTACTTTACATGCATAAAGCAAAACCTTGTTATTATCTGTACAGCAGAGTTGCAGACATCATATTATACTTTCATAAACTGTTAATCCACACCTGGGAGCAATGCAGGTACTGGACACATTAGTATGAACACTTGCACAGTCATATACATTCTTGATATAAATAGCACTTTTGTATAGGGCGGTGTCCACTGTAATGAATCTTGGAGTTATCTTTGATCAGGATATATCCTTTCCTATTTTCACTTACGTAACGTTGCAAAAATCAGGCACATCCTGTCTCAAAAGGATGCAGAAAAACTAGTCCATGCATTTGTTACTTCTAGGCTGGATTATTGCAACTCTTTTATCAGGCTGCCCCAATAAGTCCCTTAAGACTCTCGAGCTGATCCAGAATTTTGCAGCACGTTTACTGACAACAACCAGAAAAAGAGATCTAATTTCTCCAGTATTAGCTTCTCTACACTGGCACCCTATAAAATCTAGAATAGAATTTAAAATCATCCTCCTCCTCGCCTTCAAAGTCCTTAATGGCCAGGCACCATCATATCTCAAAGAGTTTATAGTACCCAATTACCCCACTAGAGCACTGCACTCCCAGAATGCAGAGTTTGAGAGTTTCTAAAAGTAGAATGGGAGCCGGAGACTTCAGCTATCAAGCTCCTCTCATGTGAAACCAGCCTCCAGTTTGTGTTCGGGAGACAGACACCCTCCTCACATTTAAGAGCAGGCTTAAGACTTTCCTCTTTGAAAAAGCTTATAGTAGGGCTGACTCAGGTGAACCCTGAGCCCCCCCTATAGGCCTAGACTGCCGGGAGACTTCCTATGATGCACTGAGCTCCTCTCTACTCCTCTCCCTCTCTACCTGTACACACGCTTATCCCATTACTGCTTGTTACCAACTCAACTTCTTGCCTTTGCGTAGTTGTGTGCTTTCCCTTTCCTTATGTTGCTTTCTGCAGGTATTTCTGCCTCTGGAGCTGTGGAGCTGCGGCCCCCATGCAGTCCCCTCTCAGCAGTCGCTTCTGCTATTATTGTTATTGCTCTCATTAGTAATATTACTATTATTAATAACTATTAATTTACATATTTATGTAGTACTGTATGTTGTCTTTCCTCCTGCACCAGCCATTAAATTGAATTGAATTAAAGTTTACATTGTTAAGCTTTTGTTGAGACTGACATAATTGTTTTCTTTAGTAGTTTGTTGGGCCAGTGTGTCAGGCTTATGTGTACACCTGATGCATTTAGAAACACCTTGCACATTAATGCAAGCAGGACTACAGGTTAAAAAGAATCCCATCTCTCTGACATAATCTCAACAAAAAGCGTCTGTTATTTATTGCAAGGTTGTTGTATAGATGAATACATTAATTTATGGTACTCTTGGTTCGTGGCGTGTCAGGTTTTATTAGACCTGCAGAGGACGTGTTATACATCCATAAAACAGTATCAGTAAATTCAGCCAGCTGTATGCCTGCTATTGCAACAACAGAACAACAGAAGATTTGTTGCTCTATGCCAAACTAAAGCTCCGGTGAAATCAGTTGATCTGACGCATCAGCTCTGCTTCCAGTTTCCCCCTCCACCCGATCTGACTGAGAAGTGACAATATGATAGCCTTTTTCTTTTTAATTTTTCCTAAATGAGTGTGTCGTTTTTCATTATATTGCATGTATTAACTTTGGTTGTCTACTTGACTATCTATCTATGTGGCTGGCTGTTTACATGTGTGTTTATTTGTGTCTTTGTTTATTTTGCGACTTGAAGAGTATGGGGTGGGGGGAAAGCGAGGACGGGGTTAAATATCATTGGAACGTGCGCAGAAGACCGCGCTCTAGTGCCGGAGGTCTCCCCGGTACAAGTGTCTGTACAGAGGTTGACTCCAGCCAAGCAGCGCGCGCTGTGGAAAGCTTGTCCTCGGCTGTTTAACAAGGGGGGAAAAAAACATTTTTCTTTTTCTTTTTTTCATCTCGAGTACCGAGACGAAGAAATGTTGTCTTGGCTCCGGCGCTCTGGATGATAATGGGATAATTTTGCTTCGAAGCCATCAATCCATCAGATGTTTCCAGTGGTGGATTTCCCTGTTTTGGAATGTGTTTGATGCGCATTCATCTTTTTTGTTTTTTCGACATTTCCTCCTCTGGGCTTGCCTACACACTCTACTTCATATTTATTTCTGCAACTGGAGTATGTGGAAATGTCACCGTTTGATTCCACGACCTGTTAAGTGATCAAAAGGCTTGAATGATGAATATCTTTTGAGATGAAAAACAGCACTTTTCAACATCATCTTTTGCTTGTGCGCGGCTCGTGCCCAATTTTGCGCCTCAGCAGCCTGTTGTCTGTGTCCGTGGAGAAACGCACAACTTTGTCGCGAGCTGGAGCCGGAGCCGGAGCTGGAGCCGGGGCTGCAGCTGGTCTGAGCGGCGCGCCAGGGCCACACGCAGGGGGCCAGGAGGGGGACCAGCGGAGCGGCCCCGGTGTTCGGCCGTTCTGTGGTTGGACTGGGCAGCTGGTGCAGCTGTTGAGCGCGGATGATGAAGGTGATGAATATGATGAATGGCCCGGCAGCTCGAACAGGCACCTGGGTCTCGCCACCATTATGTTTACTACTGCTGTGCGCTCTAGCCTTTCTCCCACAGTGCGCTTACTCTCACCCCCAGCCGTGCCAGGTGCTGAAACGGATCGGCCACACGGTTCGGGTCGGGGCTCTGCACGTTCAGCCTCGCTTGCTTTCCGCCACCGCCGGCAGCGGTTCTGATGACTGGGACACCAATCAAGGTTTGATGGGGAACGGAGGGTGGCGGATGGAGTTTGAAAAGCAGGTTAAAACAAGTGCCATTGCGCCTGGATATGGAAGCCTCAGGACCAGAGGAGCCGTTAATAGCCAGCGGGGAGCCAGCAGGAGTAGGAGCCAGGCACGGCAGCGGGAGGAGAACACCTCGAGGGAGAACCGCGTGTTCGCACCCCGAGACTCGGTCCTGCTCGCGGTCGAGGCTCTCAACCGGGCCGGATTGCTGCCATACAATTTATCTCTGGAGCTTGTCATGGCCGTCGGGTCCGGACTCGGCGAGCTGCCCGCGTTCTCCTCCACCGCTGCGGGCAGCCCCGACAACGAAGACCCGCTGTCCTTCGTGGAGAGCGTGTGTCACACCGTGGTCGTGCAGGGGGTTTCCGCCATGATTGCGTTTCCACGGAACCGGGACGAGTTCGTCAAGTTGGAGTTCGTCTCGCTTGCGCTTCACATGCCAGTAGTCAGCGTTGTGCAGAGGGAGTTTACGCGCCACAGTGAGGTAAAAAAAAAATGTTATCCCTGCTGTTAACTGTTGACTGTTAACTGTTGATTACTGCACTTTACCATAGAGCTGCAGTGGACCGTGTTGGTACAGGTGTAACTGATGTCACAGGGCAGGTACTCCGTGTTTTTCTGTAACATAAGTCAGGAATATGGACAGAAAGCTGTTCAATTTACACAACATTGATTTATCTCCGCTATAAGACGTGAGCAAAATGGAATAATGTGTATTTAAAGTACCACCAGTGGCCCGCAGACCGAAGCTGGGGTGGGAGGCACTTCTTCCTGTTGTTATTGGTCTTTTTCCTCTTCTCCTCCTCCTCCTGTGTATTAGACATTCTTTTAGATGGAAGACAGATCATTTTATTTTATTTTCCTGTTCAGTATTGATTTCACCAGTCTTTGTTAAATATCACACATTAAGCTAATGTGTGACACAAGGAGATGTTCTTGATTACCACATGAAGCATCAAATTGGAAGAATTTGAGAAAAGCTGCAGTTGCTTCAAACTAAGACCGCATTAAGGAGCCTGCCTAAGCTCTCTCCATGGTGCTGAAATATACAGTATGCATAGAGTGTCTCTTTACAGAAAAGGAGGAGGAGAGTGCATTCTCTCTTCTTTTATAGACAGGGTTACAGGTAAAGATGGGCATGAAGGCCTGTGCACCCAGCAGTACATGCCCTGAGGTATATACAGTATGTGCATGAACAAATGCTTTCTTGGTATTCAGCATCCCACTATGTATACAGCACGTTCAAGAAAGAGAGAGAGCACAACAGTTTGGTGTAGTAAAAGAACTGGGCTGGAATTGCTGCTAAGTCAATTTGGTACTATACTTCATTTTGACAACTTTCTACCTGGACAACTGAGATGAATCCACACACACACACACACACACACACACACACACACACACACACACACACAAAGGTAGCTGCTTAAGCTAACTTCAAGTTGTGCTGACATCTGCAGTATTGATCCAACTCCTTTCCTTACAACAAATAAAGGATAAACTGCCCCTCAATCCATCCACTTATAATTATCAGATACATATTATGATAATCATACTTTATGTTGAGATGTGAATCAGAAGACTAATTTGAATGATCCATGCTTGCGGTGAGCAGTGCCATCAATCTCAAGTCAAATCTCTGACTAGACTCCGGCCTACTATTAATTCTGTACAAGAAAAATCAATTTATGTAGCGCCACCCATAAGTGAGAGCAAGTTGGATTACACTTCTGGCATTTGGTCTGTTCCAGAGGTCAATGCACACTGAATAGCACACAGGGAGTCAACCATACAGAACATTTCAAAAGTGTTTCATTGCTTTTACAATGAGGTCAAAATTATTCTTCCCCCACCTGTTCTCTAAATAACTCCACAATAGCTTTGGCTGGACTACAGAATGTGTGCCAGTCTTTTTACTAAACAATATCCCACTTGGCAGGAAAACATCATAATAGGAAATTAATCATTAAGTATAATATAGTCTGTAAACCAATGCCCACAATTCTTTTACTACCATGTTTTGTGTTAATCAAGAGCTGTCAATTGTTCTTCAATAACTCAATAAGTCACTTGCCTTTATGTTGTTTAGCCAGCTGCTAGTATAGAAACCTCTCATATCCCCAAACAAGCAAGTCAAACTGAAGTCCATCTTTAAAAGCTTTGATCTTTTGTGTTTGGGTAGGTATACACACTGTGAAACTTTGGAGATTTAAGGTGTTTGTAGGCAGCAAGACCCACATATACATCAACTAAACAGCAAAATAGGTTGTTGTCAGTGCCTTTAAAAACACCCACATAACCATTTCAAACATTTTCTGATCCGTCTCCCTCGTGAGTTTATGGGTAAGGTCAGGCAACGACTCGTACGTGGTTTAGGTTGGAGAAAGATCACCTTCATGTTGGATGAAAATCAACCGTTACTGTTGATAGGAGAGTGGACATGAGCTTAGTCAATTTCATGAACTGAAAAGCTGCTCTTGTGCCAATTACACCAATTGAAGTAGAGTTCGCAGCTGGGATGAGAGAAAGATGGAGCAAATTAGTTGAAAGAGTAAACACTCACTGGGATGGTTCATCAATAAGTATTTTCTGGAAAAGACACTTGCTGAGAGAGAGAGAGAAAGAGAAAGAGCAAGTGTGTGTGTGTGTGTGAGAGAGAGAGAGAGAGAGAACAATAAAGAGCAAGTGTGTGTGTGAAAGAGAGAGAGAAAGAGAGAGAGCAAGTGTGTGTGTGTGTGTGTGTGTGTGAGAGAGAGAGAGAAGAGCAGGTGTGTGTGTGTGTGTGTGTGTGAGAGAGAGAGCGAGAGAAAGAGCAAGTGTGTGTTTGTGTGTGTGTGTGAGAGAGAGAGAGAAAGCAAGTGTGTGTGTGTGTGTGTGTGTGTGTGTGTGTGTGTGTGAGTGTGTGTAAGAGAAAGAGAGTTTATTTGTGTTTCCAGGTAAAAATCTTTGTCACAAGTACAAGTATACACAGCCACACAGACACATAGACAAAATGACTGTCTGTAACTATACACTGTAAAACTCTTTAATTCTTTAATTAGGTGGAACTAACAGGGCATTTACTGCATATTAATGAGTACCAACTAGCAGTAAGAGTGTGTGTGTGTGTGTTTTTGACTTTCCACACACACAATCATCCTGGGAGGGGCCAATAGTGTTCTTGTTTTTTTCAACACGCACACACACAGATTTGCAGATCTGAACCATTAGTTAGACTGAAGTGCTCTGGAACACTTACCACCTACTGAGCTATAGTAATGTGTGGGTGTGTGTGTGTGTGTGTGTGTGTGTGTGTTTCCAGGGTAATAGCTAATTTCCTGCTCTGTGCACAAGGAAGCATTTTGCTGTAAGGAGTCAGCAGGTGTTTAAAGTCCAAACCAGTTCTTAAAAGTGGAATAACAGGTGTAGGTAAAGCAGACGAAGCAACTGACAAAGATTGATTAAGTGATGGATGGATGAATGTGTGGGTAGACGGATAGATGGATTTGTGGAAGGATGAACAGGCAGCAAATCTGGCTTAGAAATAGCAGCCATACAAACAGATTGTGCAGTGCTATAGTGTATGACTTTTAGAGAAATGGCTTAACTCCCCTCTGACTCAATCTAGTTTTGATAGCAAATCCCAACTGAAGGCTGAATGAAATTCTTCCCGAAACAGAGTTTTCAAAATGTGAAAACGTTTTGAATGCCATGAGAGGATTTCATTAATGTTTATTGGGTGACCTTCTTTTGACCACTGCCTTATTTTATCCTGTTAAAGTTTAAAATTAAGGTTAAAGAAAGTTCACTGTTAAGAAATTGCATAATATAATGAATCAGTGAGCGACCTTTGATAATTTAATCTGCCCACAGTTTGTTATGTAAGTGGTAAAATGATGCAGCTGCATGATCAGAATATGTTTATGGACCAAAAGATAACGTGACCTCAGAGTAAAGGGACTAGGTGGATTGGGAGTAGGTGGTGAGTGATTTTAGAAGCAGCGCAGAGTTGAGAATTTAGCATAAAAGGCCAGGGACTGAGAACCTCCTGGGGAAAGACCAGTTGTCTCTGACAGGGGGACGTAGTTTTAAAGTGGAAATCTTTCTCGTGCTGTTCCACAACTTTAGAGCTACAGCATCTTCACTGACTGCTTGACGCATGTATGCAAATATTAGTTGCTACTTAATCCAATTACGTTCATCTGTATGTTCTTTGTATTAAAATGTGTTGCAGATATTCCTACTATATCAAAGGGCATTTGTACAGAGTGCTCTGTGAACTGTGTAGATGTACAATGTTAATTATAGACAGAGGCATGCGGTATCCACCATGTTACCGGTTCATTGGGTACGCCTGTACACAAGGACAAAGGTTATTTAAACCTACTTACCCTACTTGAAATCATGTTTAAATTACATAACAGAGATGATAGATAATCTTGTATTTACATCTTTAGTACAAGGAGCTTTGTGAATTTACAGCTTTATTTTTGATTTATTAAGCGTCATTTAGACTGTATTTAACAACAAGTAGATACATCAACAATATACAATGTGGCAGTCTGAACATGCAAATAAGAATACAAATAATGTTTCAAACATATATGAATGGGAGTGAGAATATTTTGTGTTTATGCACACAGACACAGATGAAATGTGAAACGCAACAGAACGAAGCCATTTGTTTCACGGACTGTATAGAAATTAGTCAACAAAGCATAAAATCAAGTCAGTAAACTATACATTTGTAATTGGCTTTGGAACAACTTAATCACTGTTACAAACTCAGCCTCATATTTGGGTTATATTGAATGCCCTGAAGCAGGATTTTGTCAATATTAGCACAATAAGCACATCTCTGACTTTTTAATGCATCATGAAATGATCACTGACAACCCAAAATAGTCTGTATTGATCATTATAACGGCAGCGATAAGGATGAATAAGGTTTGCATGATAAACTAACCAACAGCTGATTGACATGGGGTATTGATACATACTTCTACTTGGCATGCAACAACTTAACATATAGTATTTTCAAAAGAAAATCAAGTCCTTTTTCATTATTATTTTGTGCCAACCTCTGTGTTTCTGGGTGGGTAGTTGTGTTAGCTGTAGTATCACCTTCTTCACTTGCCCACTTAGCGTGCCAGATATCTGAATGTGTGGCTGCTTGGGTTTTTCTTGAAAACATACAAACTGTATGTCAGTAAATAGTCTGTGCTGATTTCTGTTTGATTATTTACTTCACTACTGGGAAGATTAAAAAAGCACACACACACGTGTGTACACAGGTACACATAGTAAGCCTAGAATTACACGCTGGTAAATTCATTTGTAGATTAGCATGGTTTTGATATTGGAGTAATTATGTCCTCAGTATCTATGCAGGGGATAATAGATGAATGATAACGATTTGCTATGGGGGGAGTTAGTGGAGTTTCTCATTGCCCCTTCATAAATAACACTGGCAGTGACATAAGGAGGCCAGAATGAAAGGCTACGGGTGGGTCTTCATGAAGTTAGGGGATGGGGCTGCAGGGATTTTTGCTATGAAAGGAATAATAGTAATAGCCTCCCCCCAGAACTTTGAAATGTTGCTAAATCATCAGTTCTCTCTAAATTACTGCAAGGACAGTGTTCTATATGTTTACAAAAGAAAACTTCTGTAATCTTGTTTTTTTTAAATATCAGTAACCAGTTTTCACACTTTCCCCACAATGAATCATCTAATCATGAAAAGATCGATAACCAAGTCATTACTACTTTATTTGATTTGTTCACTGGCTCGTGATTCTGCCAGTCCCTGCAGTTTTAACATACAGCAGGGGTTGCAAGTTTCTTTGCATAAAAACAACTCACAGTAAGTGTATTTTAGCTGTGAAAATCGTGGGAAAAAAATAAGAGATTTTAGAAGAGAGAAGTTGTGAAAGAGAAAACAGACAACAGAGATGGGATTCCTGGTGCATCGAAAGCAGCAGACTGTTGTATTTATGTAAGAGAGCAGGCAGCCGCATTTCCGAGCAAAATTCTTCCCGTTTATTTACATGAGGAACAAAAAGAGGGGTTACAGATTTATGGTGATCACAGTGTAGAAGTGCTGCAGCTGAGAATAAATCCTCAAATCCTCCTGGGGGAGGAGAGGAGGTGAGAGTCTGATGCCCTGTGGACTGCATTACCATTTCCTTCCCTGACACAGGACAACATGTTGAAATGCTTTTGTTGTAGTAATAATCCATCCGTGTGTATGCAATAAGATGATGAATAATGATTGTCTTATTTGCATGCCCATTGGGTAGAGTGATTAATGGGATAAATTAAATTAACCAATAGATTAATCTAATGGACTTTTAGTGCAAAGCTTGTGTAAAAGTTGTAAAGTCAATTAAACAGAGTTGCTGAGGGCCTTTTAAGTGTGTGTAGTTCTGTGTGTGTGTGTCTGTGTATGTGTGTGTGTGTGTGTGTGTGTGTGTGTGTGTGTGTGAGCACATGCAAGTATATGCATGACTAATTGATTGCCTGGGTGGCTGGTATGTTGTGCACTGGGTACAGTATGCTAAAGTACACTGAAGCAGATCTGGCAGTTCATGCAGCCTGATCTGGCCTATTTAATTTTATCTAAAGTATTACAGGGATGACTGTGTCAACTCTGAAACTTATCTGCACATATCTTTTGGCTTACTATAATCCTGTAGGTGTAATGCACTGTATGTGCAGAGTGGAAAGGGTTTGCACTGGGATCATAATGGCACGAAGGGAATCAGTGGGCCGATTCCAATTGCCTTCAAACCATCCATATTTTACTTTACCGTTGACCATTTTCTATAGCATACACTATCTTTTAAGATTAATGTCCAACCTTGCAGAAAGCTGTTGAAGTTTATTCAAGTATGGTATGAAAATGAATGTAAACAATGCTGATGAGAGCGGTGAGAGGGAACCAAAACAGTACAAAGCAATGAGCTGAAAATTGGGTAGTAGTATAACACTATAGTAGTGTTAAGTTACATTATTTCCATGTGGTACTTGAGTTGTCAAGCACACATTTTCAGTATCAATACAATCGTTTTTCTCCTGGGTTGATTTTCTGATTAGATAGTTATCAACATCAACAGAAGAGACTTCTGCAATTGCTCCCTGCTTGCAAACTTTAGAAGATAGACTTTTCTCTGTGGATTACATATCTGAAGCAAATTTAGAGATTCTTAAAGGTGATTTAAATGTCCTGAAATGAAGTGAAACTCTATACAACCTGGAAGGAAGAAAATCAATCTAAAACGTATGAAAATGGTCAACAGCAACCACTTGTTTCATCCATCATATATTGTTGTTCTCTTCTAAAAGTGGGATTGGCCAATTTAAATCACTTACAGAAAGCCCATTTCCTAACCTACAAAGCAAGCAAGCACTTCTTACGTAATATAAACTATATTCCAAAATTGTGTATAGTGACAAACTGTCAGCAGAACAGCATAAATGCTTTTTGGGATATTTTAAAACAGAGCATATAATCAAGCTTCTCATTTTAGTATCTTTTTTAAGTATTGAGTTGTTTGGTGGACAGTTTTCATCACAGCACCTTACAGAACTGTGGGATTACGCTCTTTTTTCATTCCTGGTCCAGGTGGAAATCACACACCATTGCCGTGCTCTACCTATTGATCTGTCCAGGTCTCATCGACCAACTGATGAATTTATGAATCGTAAGTCATAGGTGTGAATTAAATTACGTGAAAGTACAGTACAGTATGTGGAAGGACGCTTTGGGGCCCAGCTGAGTGTAATAGGTCTTAGGTATTGCTTAAAATACAAAGAGAGTACAAATAAAAATAGATGTAGTGTATTTCTTATGACGTGAATAATGATATTCATGGAAGCAGGTAAGTGGAGGCTGAAATCTATTATATCCAGTAGACTGTGTTTGTTCTTGAGGAACAAATTGAATTCTAAGATAGAAAGTTATTTTGTTGAATTTATAACCTTTCTGTCTTTTTTTCTTTCCTTTTTTTCATCACTTCTCTGCTTTGCACCATCTGTTTCTTCTTCCTGGTGCCCCATCTTCCCATTCTTATCCCTCAATAACCTTCTCCCCTCTTCCTTAACATTGCACCTCACCTCCTCTTCAACTCTCCCTCCATTGTCCTTTTATTGCCTTTCATCCTTTATCCATCTCATTTCTCTTTTTCTTGCAATCTACCGGTCATGTCAAACACCATCCTCGAATGTCTTTCTCCCATCTCTCTACCCTTTATGGAATCCAACTGACCCTTTGCCCTCCCACTCACTACTTTATCACTCCCATCAACCTTACATTTCCATTCACTCTATTTCCTCTTGTTTATTCGTTTAACTGTTCCTCATCTCTGTCTCATCACTCCAATCTCATTCATGTTCGTTCCTCATATGTCTTCCATACATTTTCTTTTTTACCTTCCCTTTCCAAAACCATCTCACTTTCTCTGTCTTCCACTTTCACCCTTCCAACCTTATTATTTTCCTTTGTGTAAACCTTTCACACCCGCTTGTCCATCTATCTCACATTACACACGTTCACCCTTTTGCAATCTCCTCACAGAATCCTCTTCATTTCCAAATGACAATGCGGTCCATGGAGGCCCCACCATCCCGTCTCCTCTATTCCCTGCTGATGATGAATGGCTGGTGGGACATCAGCGTTCTGCTCTGTCAGGAATGGGACATTAGCGACTTCCTCGTCCTCATCAAGAACAACACCCGCTTCCACCTGGGAACTCTTGTCAATCTGAGAAATACCACCTCAACCTCGCCACCATCTACATCTCCATTATCATACTCAGGAGCAGCACCAGGTGTCGCAACAGGAGCGGAGGTGTCATCATCATTGTCGTCTTTACCTTATTTCTCCCCCTCTGCCTCATCCTCTGCTTCTTCGTCCACTTCCTCCTCTAAATCAGACCAGCAGCAAGCTGTCATGCGGCAGCTGGAGGCCCTGAGAGAACCTTCATCCACAACAGGAGTGGTGACATTTGGGTGCGAGATACGCGAGGTGCGCCGTCTGTGGACGTTGGCAGCCCGGATGATGCTCCCAGAGTTTCACTGGGTTTTGGGGGACATTCAGAATGTGGCTGAGCTGAGAACAGAGGGGTTGCCTCTGGGTCTACTGGCACACGGGGTCATGGGGTCCCCATCTCTGGATCACTATGTCCACGACTCAGTGGAGCTGGTTGCACGCGCGGTGGGCAGTGCAGCCCAAGTTAATCCTGCCCTGGCACTCATACCTGGGACTACAAATTGTATGGATGTACAACACAGCAACGGCAGCTCAGGGGAATACTTGGCAAGGTAGGAAATCATCCAGTAACTTTAGTGGTAATTACACAAACAAACACATTAAAGTGAAGATTAAGGAATGTAAACCATGTTGGAAAAGAAAAGTAATAGGTTTACGACTGGTAAAGGATTTGTATGTTTTAGCCCATTTTCTACAAATGAAACATAGCCAACTTTAGATCAAAACTAAACATTTTGCTAAAGTAATAGGCTGTGAACATTGATATGGCAAAAAAACTGCTTATTTACACATCCAGCAGACACAGAGCAACATTAGAATGGAGTTGTGTTTCTGGCCACATGGCAAGTTTAAGTCCAATATTTACTCTCTTGTTGGCTCTGTTTTGTTTTCCACCAACTCCTGAGGGAAATATCTGGCTCTTTGGCAGCTAAATACTAAATGTAAGCTACTAGCTAACTTTGTCAGTATGTCATATGGTGCTGGCCAGGGAGCACACAAAGGGTTTTTAGAGTTATTTAATAACATATTAACATATTCAAAACAACGCTGATGAGAGGCTAAAAAGGGATATAAAGCTCTATATAGCAGAGTGGAACAGCAGTCGTGTATTAATTCTCTAAGTTTATTACTAAATGCAAACACTTTCACATACAGTCATGTAAAGCTGCTTTAAAATAGTTTGAAATCTGCAAAAACGTATAGATAAGGTTATAAATGGTACAAACACAGCACTACTTTTAAGGCTAAAATCTTTGTTTGACATTGTGGTCAGCATTAAATCAAAAAAACGTAACTCTAAATGTAATAAGTTGGGAATGGAACTATGGTCATCTTCCCACACCACACACCCTCGTTCTCCCCTGTGCTGTTTATGTATTCCTGTTTCTACTTTGTCTCCTCTATAATCCTTTTGTTGTGGGAGAATGTACTTCCCTCACAACGTGCAGATGTTTGGTCACAGTCCAGCTGCAATGTCAGTCTGAAATTCAACACGGAAACACACATCTGCACATCTGCATAGGCACAATCCTGCACGTAGCGTATTTGAACACAACCGATATATACTCAATAATTGCAGCAGTGTGGTAAAATTATAGCATTTGATGAATTACATTTAGCAGCAGTGCTGCAGCTGGGCGACTCTACTTAATATTCATGAGATATGAGTGATGAAGAGTGTGTGATCACACACCACTGAATTACAATAAGTTTGACCTTTCCTACCGAGATTCTCTTAAAAAACACTTGAATCAGCAGAATGATCGTTCCAGGAAGAGAATTGTTGGGGGGGATTTCCGATTGTGTTTACATTTCTTTGGTTCATTTAAGCTGCTTATAAAGTGTTAATTAGTCTGTCAGCGTTTCACATAGCAGAACAAAGAACATGTCAAAGGGAAGGACATTTTACCAGGTTTATAAGAGCCCTGTTGTTGACCCTGTGAAGGCAGGAGATTTACCAGAAGAGGTTTAGTTACCCATGTTGAATACTGGGTCTAATCCAAGCTTATATACACACCTGGGCTCAGGAAAACATGTAGATATTAGATAGCAATATATGATATACTATAGCTAGCAGTGCATTCTGGGAAAAAGGAAAGGATGTATGTGTGTATGTATTTTACAAAGATAAAGGCTGTTTTCTTCTAGAAATGTTATTCCTTCTTTGTAAAGCTGTGCCACAGCTTGGACTGCCTCATTGCATTCATGCCATGGAATAATAGATGTTGACTTATTGTTTCTTTTTCCAATTTCTATATGTCTGTCTAGGTTATAAAGATTGGCAATAAATTGAATCAGGGTCATGATCATCATCTATTACCATTAACTTTTGTTCCACATAGAATGAAATACATTGGTGTGTGCAGACCAACAATTGTATTGGTTTCCTTTACCTTTTCTATTGGAAACGATTCTTAATCTGATTGTGGAGGCAGGGTATTTTAGTTGTCAGATACACTGAGTTATATATATCTTTTCTCAACTGGATCACAGTGTGAGTGCAAGGAGCTTTAAAGGCTTTTTAAAAAGTGTTTCTTGTGATTATCAAGAAGTTTGTAACTAGTAGTTTTGTTGTCTAATAGTTTTCCTTTTTACATACATCATGCCAATATTTCTGCTGGTAATTAATAACTTTGCACCCCCTCCTGGCTTCTGCATCACCAATGTAGCCATGGTGTTTTCTATATTACACTAAGCCTTGTCAATTGTTTTCTACTAAGCACAAGCCATTTGTCAACCAGTAGTATAGGCAGAGTGCTAAACATTCAGCCTGTTTTAAGTCACAATATTCCACACAAGGGCTCAAGGGTTGTAGATGGCCTGAGGGAGAGTGAGATATATGAAGGAAGTTGAGGGTGTGGCGAAAGGTTGAGTTGACTGCCCTCAAGTTCTGCAGAGGAAGAAGCTCCTATTTCCACATGAAAGTTGCCAAAAGTCAAATATATATATTTGAAAGCAATTTTGACTTGTTTTGCCTCAGAGCTGTTGGACATTTAAACCCAGGAAAAGTGCTTAGGCACAAAAAAGTTTGATATCATTCTTGAATAATGCTATCTTTATGAAGTCTAAATTCCGGAAGGGATCTGGGGATAAGAATGAGGTGAATGCAAGTTTGGAAAATAATGGATTGAGCACATATGATTAGATTTTAGCAGTGTACTCCACTACAAGTAAAATACCTGCATTCAAAACCTTACTTAAGTAAAAGCATGTAAGTATTATCAATAAAAATGTATTTATAAAAAGTAAAAGTATTCATTGTGCAGTTAAATGCTCCCTGTCAGTGTTTTACTGTTATGATGTTTCTGGATTAATTTTACTGCTGCATTAATGTGGATTGCGCTGGGTGCACTAATGTTGCATTTTACTATTGTAGATGTTAATGGTTGTACTATTTATCTAAATCTGTATCTCTAAAAAGTCCAGCTTTCAGCTTTGTGACAAAGCATTTTCCAAGAACTTTTTTCTAATCCAAGATGGGTTTAAATAATGTATGTATCCTAAGGAGGAGGATAATTTCCCCAACCCATAAAGGAACACTTAATCCTTCAGTTTATTAGAAATGTTCAACAAAATGTTTTTACAAATTTGAAGATACATGATTTTCACTGGACATGAAGGGTATGAAATATTGTAATGAAGTGAAACGTATCAAGTAACTTAAGCTGTCAGACATTAAGTAGTAGTGGAGTATAAAGTACAATATTTGCCTATGAGATGTGCAGTAGAAGTATAAAGTTACATAAAATAAAAATACTCAAGTACAGTACAAGTGCCTGAAATTTTTGCAATACATCTTTATTATACAACTGTTTTTAAATAATTGAAACAGGTCAACTAACATCACTAATGTATGAAAATGTGTTGTGTTAAGGAAGAACATGTTTTAAAGTTGCATGTATGTATTTAACATACGCTAGAATGATCAAAAAGAGGGTGAGAAGAACCCTTGGTTGAATAAAGGTAAAAAACACATCACATAACATCACATAATTCAATTCAATTCAATTCAATTTTATTTATATAGCGCCATATCATAACAAAGTTATCTCAGGGCACTCAATCACATGGAGCCGGTCGAGACCAACTTCCACACACACAAAGACC